>JAVCKV010127661.1:0-19263 GCA_032274145.1 Herpochondria borealis | reverse complement strand
GTGGCAGATGAAACACCAATAGAGGTAGTAGATGAAACAGTAATAGATCTACCTGAGGAAACGGAAATCGTTGTAACCACGGAGTATGAGCCTGATGCCTCTCTTTTATCTGAAAGTGCGGGTTCCTCTAATGAGTTATATGTTCGAAATGACTTTCGTTTTAATAGTTTTAAAACGGTTACGTTTAATATTACTGCATCTAATCAAGAGAGCCAGCCAATAAACGATACTCTAATTAAAATTTCGTCATTGCCTGAGGGCGTTAGTGATCTAAATGATCAACTCTTAAGTGAGAGAGAGTTGTTATCTATATTTAAGACAGATAATAATGGCCAGGTCTATAAGACAGTCGAACTGCCTCAAGCCGTATCCTCTGTTCTAATTGAGTTAGATACAATGGGTATAGAAAATGCTGTTATAGTCGATATCAATGACGTTGATAATATCGTACATAATTTTTTATAAGAAACATTATTCATAGAAATGTACACCTATAAAAAAACCCCAGATAATATCTGGGGTTTTTTTATAGGTGTTGTTTGTTATTTTATTATTTTATAACAGGAGTGTGTGTCTAAATACTGTGCGGCATCTTGATCTAGGATGATGTGAGTATCAGGGTGTGCTTGCAAGTAGGAGGCGGGTATTTTTTCTGTGGGGCTATCATAGATAAGGTCGGCAATGATTTCCGCTTTCTCAGTACCGGTGGCAACCAACAACACTTTCCTCGCTTCTAAGAGAGTCTCTAACCCCATTGTTATGGCATGACTGGGCATTTTAGCGTCATCTTGAAAAAGAGTAGTATTTTGTTTGATTGTGGTGGGGTTTAATTTTTCTAGCCTTGTTCTTGAATACTGACTGGCACCAGGTTCATTAAATCCAATATGGCCATTTAAGCCTATACCGAGTAGTTGTAAGTCAATCCCTCTATTTTCTTTAATAAAGTTTTCAAGGTCATCACATTCTTTTCTAATATCGAGAGCCTTTCCATCTAGCAGCTTAATATTAGATGTTTTAATGTTGATATTATTAAATAGTCTTTGACTCATAAAGTAGTGATATGAGTTCACATTATATTTGCCTAATCCATAATACTCATCTAGATTAACGGTCGATATTGATGAGAAGTCGGTTTGCCCATTACGAAAGTGCCGTACCAGTTTTTGGTATATGGGCTCCATTGTTCGGCCTGTCGCTAAGCCCAGAAGAGAGCAAGGCTTATTCTTAACTTGCGAACAAATGATCTTCGCTGCGATGCATTCTGCATCGTTGTATTGCATTCGGATAGTCAAGTTTAATGGCTTGTCTATATTCAATATACTTAAATCTAACATTGGACAGAAAGCCGATGCTGGAGCAGTTGGACTCACTGGTCCAAAAACTGAAGGAGTAGGACAGTTGGCAGTACTCACTACATCACATAGTGAAATATCTACACCTGTATCCCAAACACCATTCGCATTGACATCTATCAAGAATGCACATGCTGGTGCACCCGCTGTTCCTACTGGTAACCCAGGAGGAGTCGTTGTAGCTGATAAAGAAGTTTGACCATTAACAGCAGATAGAATAAATTCTATTTCACCTGGATCTAAACTACTTCCTGCAGGATTCACCGTTAAACTAGATAAAGTAACATCTTCAATAGATGTGTATTTATACAATTGTAATTGTTTAGGTGCACAGTTTGGATCTTCTTTATTACAGAAGATATCATCTGGTAAATCTAAAGAAGCGACATGTCCACCAACGATCGTGATACAAGCGACATGTGCATCAAAACATTCATTACTTGCATGCAAACCATCTAACAAAGTTTGTAAAGAAGTATTATAAGTATTTGAAGCTGTTGCAGGAGGAGGAGGCGTAGCCGCATCATGCGCTGCAATAATTTCTGCTATACTTAACACATCATCACTATCTGTATCTGCTGCTGCCACTGCAACACCAAATCCATCATAAATACCCGTAACCAAGTAATAATCACATCCTACATTATATGTAAAACATGCTTTGATTGGAGCATCTGCTGCTGGTAATGCTAATTGAAGGTCTGATTCATAATTCAATTCACTTCCATTAATAGATACATCTGGAACACTATTTCCATTGACATCTCCTAAAATAATATCATCAGGAGAACCAAAACCATCATTTCCATCATTTCCAAAATTGTACGCATGTAATAATGTCCACGAACCACCTGGAGTGGTTGTACCATTAATATAAGTATTTGTCAAACCAGTTTGACCTGAAGGAGATGAACAAATATTTCTATCTGCTATCTGAGCTTCTACTCTAGGTTTGATTGTAATCGTTGCTGAACAAGAAGTCTGACAAGCATCAAATCCTAGATAATGGTGAATCGTATATGTTCCTGGCTCTAAAAAGTCAGGATTAAAATCCACACTACCTGCAGCAAATCCTGCTGTAACTAAAGTAAAAGGTCCAGTACCTGTAACATTCTGAAGAACTGGTGGGATACCACCATTCCAATTAGAAATATTATCTCCAGTTGACCAAACATTATTCTGTCCATCAACTAAAAACCAAACTGATAAAGCATCTAAATCTTCACCGAATAAGGAAGCCCCCCCTGTATTATTAATAGCTATACCAAAATCAGTATCAGCATTAATTCTAAAAGGACTCGCACTTTCACAAATCGCACCATTCAATACTGGGTTTGGTAGTGCAAAGCATGCATCATAAGAAGGATAAATAGTGATCTCAGTCGTTACAGTATGTGTCATACAATTATCCGCAACATCCGAATCTTCTCCGTAGGTATAGGTAATTGTAAATATTCCTCCTGAAGCTGGAATTGCATTAATATAAAAATCTGGAGAAACTGTGATAGAAGGTCCTACTAGTGTTCCTGCATTAGCACCACTTCCAAAAATATTATCAATATCACTAGCACCAACAGGAATAGCACCGTTCCCTTCAAATCCTGTAACTTGGAATGTTCCATTATCATCATTGGCAGAAGTACCTGCTCCATTGATATTTTGCGCTGTTATGGTAAAATCAGGATCTGTAGCACAAACTACATTTTGTACATTTGTTAATACTGGTGGTTCTGTGAATACATCACAAGTACCACTTAAATTAATTTCACAACCTCTAGCATCCACTATGGTAGCAGACCAAGAAGTCTCTCCCTGATTTAATACAATCGTTGCCGTTGCATCTGTTCCGTCATTAGTGAATCCATCTGTTGTACTAAGTGTACCTCCTGTGAATGTTAGTGTATATGGAGCTAATCCACCACCAATTCCACTTAGGTCAACTGTTCTTCCTTGTGAAGCAACAGCATCACAATGACAACCGTTGTCCTCCATAGTGAGTGGTGGAAAGATTTCTATAGAGAAATTCTCTTCGTACACACAATCAAATCCATTCCCATTTTCAATAATATGAGTATACTTAAAATGAGCAGTTCCTGCTGTTGCACCTGGAGTTATTATACCATTAGGTAAAATAGTAGAACCTGTTGAACCATCGTTAATGAGTGTATAACCAGAACCAGTTATTGCACCTGTTTGAGGTGCTATAAAAACATTACCATCATCTGTAATGAATGTGTAATTTTTCATATCCAACTGGAAATTTCCAGCTGGTAAAGCTGGTAAAGTCTGACAGAATTCTGGTGGATTTATATCGACTGTTACACCTCCAACCAAAGTTATTGTAGCACTAGCAATACCATAACAGTCATCTGCTGCTGCATTGGTACAATCCTCAGCTATATTAGTTCCATCAGTACATGAACCTTGAACTCCAACAGTATAATCAACTGTTATTGTAATTGGTAGATTCACACTTTGATTATCATAAACTAAAATATCACCTGCAACAGAAATGCTTGGGTCTGCTGGAGAAGGTGGAGTTGTTGTAGAAAGCGTAAACGTACCACCTGGAGTAGTTGTTCCTGTAATAAATAATTGTGTTAAATCAAACGCATTTGAAGACGATACACATACATCAGTTTCAGCTGTAAGTGTTGCATTAACAGTCGGTGATACTTCTACATTCATAGTAAATGAATTCGTACATCCATTTGGAGAATTAAGTGTATAAGTAATCGCATATTCACCTGATGTTGTAGCCCCCGTAGAAGAAGCTGCTGATGCTGAGAATGTTCCGCCTGTTCCATTTCCATTATCTATAACACCCGGACCAGTAAAGACACCTCCATCTACTGTTGGATCAAGGTTGATTACATCACCAAAACAAACAGGATTATTAGATGCTGTAAATGATGCATCTAAAGAGGTACCATCTTGCACATTGACCACAACGCTGAAAGACTCACCACATAAACCACCTGGTATCAGAGCTGGATTAAATCCACAAGCAGCATAATTAATATTCTCTGTTAATGTTGCAGTAAATGTACCACTCACAGCACCACTAGCTGCTGGCGTTACGGTTACTTGTCCAAAGTCTGCGGAAGTTGGATCATCGTCGATCGCAACGGTAGCATTGGTTACATTATCCGTAACAGTCCATATTCTCCATAGTCCTGGTGCTGTTGCAGTTGTTGCAGCACTATTATCATAAGATGGACTATTTAGTGTTGGGTCTAATGTGAATGCTGCATCTCCAGCACTTGCACAAACCGCTTGTTGTATATCAAAGCTAGGTTGAGGTTGCTCTGTTACCAATACAAAAGCAGATACTGCAGCTACATCTGCACATGGCGTAACACCCGTAAAGCTGTACCGAATCTCATAGCAACCCGGTGCATTATATACTAAAGCATCACCTACAATAGAAGCACTTGGGAATGGTCCGCCATTCAAGACAAAATCTCCATCGTCACGATTTCTATTCGGGAAGAGATCGTACAGGGATACCGTACCACTTGGGTCTTCTGTACACTCGATATGAATACCGACTGGGTCACCGATTACTGGCTGTAATTGCACTTCAATATCTTGACAGTGTGTTTGGATACAAGACCCAACTCCTACATCTACACAAATCGTATAAATACCAGGAGTAGCAGTAGCTGCAACATCAAAGTCAGCTCCAGCAGTAGCGGGATCATTATCCGGATCATTATTAACTGTAACATTTGTATTATCACCACCATACCATCGCACTCTATCTCCATCTGTAGGAGGAGTGTTAGTTGAACAAGCAGGCCATGCTTCCAAGGTAATAGCTGGTAAAGCATTGTCCATTGAACCAAGACAATATTCATCAGTAGCTATATTAAAAGTTGGATCATCTGCAGGATAAACTACAATTTCAAATTGTATTGCAGAAAAACATCCTGGATCCTGTGTATTTGCATTATCATGATCTTGAAGTGTATAAGAAACGATATGACATCCTGGTCCAGCTGTTGCTGGATCAAATGTAGCTGTTCCGTCTCCATTATCTGTCAAACCTGCTAGAGCAGCATATGAGTAAGGTGGATTTCCTCCTACAAACATTGCTGGTCCATTAAAGCTTGGAGTTGGAGTAGCTCCTGTTACGTTTTGTGGAGTTCCAGTAACTATAAATGGAGCATCTCCTGCACAAGCAAAAGTACTTGATACAACTTGAAGTTTAGGATAAAAACAAGTATTAGAAATACTTAAAGTTGTATTACTTGGATTACCTAAATTCGAAGGTCCCTCAGCAGAAACTGTATATCCAGCTTCGTCTTCATGTGTTAACAATAAATAGTAAGAACCTTCTGGTGCGGTAGCCATAGGCATACCAGCAGGTGCTGTAAATACAGTACATCCGCCAACAGTATTACAGTGTGTAAATACTTGCCCAACGGCCATTGGATCTCCATTAGGTCCAGCAATTGTATGTTCGTCACCTGGTGATGGAACAAAACTTCCTGTTATATCACTAACAGTCCATATTTGTCCAGCAGGAAGTGCTGTACCATTTGGTCCTGTTACAGTAACTAATTCCATGAATGTTCCATTATCATCATTGACCTCAGCATCATTATTACAGATACAAGGGTCATCAATTGTAAATTCAAATGGACAATCAGCAGGTGTTTCTATTGTTACCTCCTGTTCAGCTGAACAACCATCATCATCAGTAATACTATATTTTATTACAGTGTTACCTACTCCACCAGGTGTAAAGACTGCTGTTGGAGCATCTGTTGGTGGTGCCAATGCACCTGGGCCTGATATAATTGTCCAAGAATGCGAGTAAGGTGGAGTTCCACCTGATGGATTTCCATTCAGTTGAGCTGTAGAACCAAAACAAACTGCTTGTCTATCTGAAGTAACTGCCACTTCTGGACAATCCATAGTGAAAGTTTGAGTACAAGTAGTAAAATTACCACAAACATCAGATACCCTCCAAGTTCTAGTAATTGTATTAGGACAAGCTGCGACTGGAGCATCTATATAAGAAATCGCATCAACTCCACAATTATCAGTTGCAATTCCTCCCGCGTTTGTAAATTGTACTAAACCAATATTTGCTCCAGTAGTATTAAAAGGTAAAGCTCCAGGTATTCCTCCCGTCGCACAACTTGTACCCGTAGCAGCTGCTGGACACTGTGTAATTTCAGGATCAGTAGTATCATTTATATTTATAGTATGCGTTATGGTATTTGTATTTCCACAAGCATCTGTAATGGTGTATGTTCTTGTCAGTACTGTAGGACAAGTTCCTATACCACCATCATCCGCAACAGTTACTTGTAAGTCTGCATCAGCAGTACAATTATCACTGATATCAGCTGTACCCAATGCAGCTTCTATATCAGCTACAGAAGTAAAGGCAAGAGGTGCTGCTGCTACTGAACATCCTTCAATAGTCTCAGCTGTTAGAGAACCCATAATTGTTGGGTCTTCATTATCTTCTACTGTAATTACAGCAGCACACACTAAATCAGGAACTGCATTTCCGCAATTATCTGTTGCAGTCGTTGAAAAAGTAATTCCAAATGACCAAGCTGCTGGGTCGGTACCAGTGCAAGTTGAACCAGTTGTTGATTCTGTTGCACCCTGTGCTGGGTTTTGAATAATATCCGCAGCAGTTACAGTGATACCACAATTATCACTTATCAATACAGCTGCTGCTGCTCTTAAATCAGGTACTGTTGCATCGCAAGAACCTGCATCTGTACTTATGGTTCTTGATAAAGTAGTACATGCATCTGTAGTCCACTTTGGAGCTTCATTATCTTGTACCACTACCAAAGCTGGGCAAGACAATTGTGTAGCAGGATTTCCACAGGCATCCATCACATTGAAAGTCACATCTACTGTAAAAGCTGCTGGATCAGTACCAGTACAGGTTGTGCCAGTAGCACTTAATAATTGACCAGGTAAAGGGCTCTGAATAACAGTAACCCCAGTGAGTCCAGCTGTACAATTATCTGTCACTTCCGCTAATGCTAGTGCTGTCAAATCTGGCATCAAAGCATTACAAGATCCTATTATCGTCGAAATTGTTTGAACACCAATATTTGTACAAGCAGCTGCATCAAATTCTGGAGCTGTCATATCAGAACCTGAATGAGTAACAGTACATGTTACCGTATTTGCAGGTGTACAACCATCACTGATGGTAAAGTTATATTGAACTTCCCATCCACAATCAGCTGTCAAAACTTCAGTAGTTGAAGTTAAGGTTGCAGTTACGTTTCCACAATTGTCTGTATATAAAGCTTCCACCGCTGTAGTTGCAGGTGCTGCTGGTTTACCAGCAAAACAAGCATCAACAGCACTCATATTTAAAGATGAACAAGTCCCTATAGGATCTTGATTATCCACCAATGTCAAAGTGGCACTACAAGTAGTTGTATTTCCACATCCATCGTCTGCTGTTAAAGTAACCGCTTGGGTATCACCACATGCAGTACCAAATGTACTACCTGCGACGGGAGATTGAGTAATAACTACATCACATCCTCCACTAGTCACTACCATACCTGTTAAATCAGGTACCGTTCCTGAACATACTCCAGGGTTGGTATTGACATCAGTTGCTGGCGCACATTCAGTAATCATAACTGCTGCCGAGCAGGTGTATCCAGATGTTGTAGCAACAAAGCCAGGTGAAGAATTATCACAAGTATTTGTGATATTTGAAATCTGAATATTACCACCTGGACATGCCGCATTTGACACGGGTCCAAAAGATACCCCTGTAGCTGAGGTTACTGCTGTAGCAGAAATTAATGATGTATTGCCTAAAGCATTATCATAAATAATATTCAAATCATACCCAGAGGCACAGCCAGCAGGGAAATTGGCAAAATCTAAAGTAAATGTAATCATCCCTGTACCATCGTCACATGCACATACATTTGAAATGGAAGTCTGGGCAGATACATTTACCACCATAGAAAGCCATAGAAATATGGCCAGTGGAATGGTGAGCATTTTACCAAACATCTTTTTTGTAAAAATCTTTTTTTCCATGAGATTAGAATTAAAGTATTTGTTATTAAATAATTTTTGTTTGTCTTTTTCTTTTTCGTGTAAATTATCCATCATGAGAATAAGCGGGATTTAATAGGTTAAGTAAGTAGATTATCAACTATATATATTAAATGCCCGCCCTCTAGTTTGATTTGCTGGAGGATACGAGCTTGATTATTTTTAAAGGAAATTTTTCCACTTTGCAGATTCAAATTGATGGATTCTCCACCATATGTTTCTCCTTGACCATTCCATTCACCTTCTTTTTTATTATGCAGCACCAGAGTATTTTTAAAGAATTGGTGCCTATCAGATAAAGCTGATGGGTCAAGTAATTTTTCCTTCTCCGCATCGCCCAGCTTTTCAAAAGCTTGATTGGCAGGTGCAAAAAGGATGACCTGTTTACTCCCTCCTTGAGTGAAAGTCTTGAGTGTGTGAATGTTTTGCATCACCTTTCTGAAATTGGTCAATGTAGGTGCATCAGCCAAAAAGCTATGGAGGTCACTTGAGGATGTTTGGACTGCTGTAGCATTTGAAAAAGCAGTTTGAGCATCATTTGTAGCACCATCTTTACTAGAGCATCCTAGCACGGTCATCAGAAGGACTGCACAAGAGCAGACTAAGATGGGTGACATCCAAGAAGAACGATTCCCTTTAAACTGACTCGACGCATGGAGCAGTCTCAGATACCGGGGAATTTGAAACGGAAGTTTCATTTTCATGGGTTTGTTTTTGATTCGTGAAAAAATTAAATTCATTGATTAGAGTTTACTCACGTCGCTGATTATCAACGACTTAAATAGTTATTTAATATTAATTTATAGTTTAGGCATAAAATACCTAGCCCTCCAATGGGGCATTTCTTAGCCACTGAAGGGAAAACGGGTATTTTTTTTTTGCAAAACATTAGAGGAAGGTCATTCTATGATTCCTTGGTCTTGCCTGAATGATTTATATATGGTGTAATCGTGAAGTATTAGATTCTTTTACTAGTCTATTTGTTTAGGAATGAGAAAATTGCCAAACATATTTTTTTTTTCGGCTAAAAATGGTGGTGAGGAATTAACCTCACCTCCATGTTATTTAGCCAACAAAAAAAAATATGTATTGGCAATACACTTAATCTCATGTAAAATCAAAAAATAACTTTCGAACAATCAAAAGTTGTTTTTTTGATTTTAGAATAAAATCTAAAACTTCAAGAACGGTTAGAGGGAAAATTTTAAGATTAGAATTTCCTTTCTTTAAAGCGAAAGGAACGGTATTGGGAAAGCGGTTTAGGATTGATATAATAAAATCCTTTTATGAATACACAATATTAAACAGGATTGAAATATTATTTTCAGACAAAAAAAAAGCATTATCACTGTGTGATATTTCCTGTTTTTCATCTATTTATAAATAAGCATCTTTCTTTATGTTTATAACTTCTGCTATTAACAAATCAATTTCAAAAACAAAGAAAGACACATAACAAATTCTTTATCAGTGACTTATACTACTAAGTCTGTTTATCTCAACTAATTATTATAGCAACTCAATTGCTAGTTTTTCATCCCATCATTTTAGGACATCATTTACTTTTTATACTTCCGACTATTTTTATATCCAGATTTTTTAGGATATAAAACTTCCTTTTTATAGTTATTTGAAAAGCACTAACAATTGTTTTTGAAGGAGAATAGAAATCTAGATATTAAATTAAAATTTCATCATCCATCAATTACTTCCAAAACATTGATTGCTAACTTTTTTAACTGAGGTTATTGTTAGCACTAATCAAACAACTAATTAA
Organism: Herpochondria borealis; assembly: GCA_032274145.1. Taxonomy (NCBI): domain Eukaryota; phylum Rhodophyta; class Florideophyceae; order Ceramiales; family Ceramiaceae; genus Herpochondria; species Herpochondria borealis. Next base: position 9,066 of record JAVCKV010127661.1, on the reverse strand, counting down.
TTAACCTCATGGAAATAGATGAGAATAATATCCAAATGTAGGCTTCTACTGTTTTTATATTTAAGACAAAAAAAACAAGGCATCAAGGTGTGTTATTAGATGTGTATTTTTTTTTAGGACAAAAAATCATTAAAATCCGACACCCAATCATGAATCAACACCTCACATATTGAAAAAACAACATACTAATCGGTTTTATAATTCTTATAAGTTTATCTTTCAAAAAGAAAAAAGAAGACATTTATAGTTCAAAATCCTTATTTAACCATCTAAAAGATTAAACATTAGGTACTATAACGGTTATAAATTTGGTATTAAAGTAAAAAGCCCTAAGCTATTACTAGCTTTAAAAAAAAACAATTAACTTTAATTAGTGACATTGTAAAAATTGAGACACTTTTTTAAATTATCCGATACCTAAATTAGACATTACGTAATACAGCTATTGTATTTTATTAATAAAATACAATAGCAAACAAGCATAAAATGAAAACCTCTAAGCTCTCTTATTTATTAGATTCCTTTAAAAGTCATGAATTCTTATTGTTTAAGAAATTCATACTATCGCCTTATTACAATAGTAAGACAGAAGTCATTCAGCTTTATGAGTTTATTCTTACTCATTATAGTAAGACTGATGATGGAATTGATATTGGAACAAAAGAAGATGCATTCAGCTTTATCTATCCCAATAAGGATTTTGATGCTGAAAAAATGAGGAGGTTATCTTCAGAATTGACTTTGCTTATTCAGCAGTTTTTTGCAACTCAAGAAATGAGATATGATGAAGTAGTTGAAAGACAACTTTTAATTGATTCTTTTAATAAGAGAAACCTTACAAAGGTTTTTACTTCCGAATCAGAACGATTAATTCTAAAAATAAAAAAGGAACGACCAAAAGATATCAAATCTCATTTTAACCTATACAACCTATTACAAAATCTACACTTTCACCAAAATAATTCAAGATCGAAAAAGGATATAGATTATATCGTCGAAGCTCAAGAAAAGTTAGATACCTTTTATATGGTATCAAAACTCAAATTGGCTTGTGAACTTTTGGTAAGAGAAAACACCTTCAACAATAAAGTTAACATTCCGCTCTTTGATGAAATAATAGAACTATCTCATGAACCCAAATATTTAAACAACCAATTATTTAAGCTCTATTCGTTAGCTCTAAAAACTTTAGAGTCGCCTGAGGATCGAGACTTATTTAATCAACTGAAAGAATTATATTTTAATACCTTATCCGCTCTTTCTGAAAAAGAACAATTATCTCTTTTCTTGATTATTCTTAATATTAATGGATTCATGATTAATCAAGGAAAGTTTCAAAACTACTTAGCCCAACTTAATTTATATAAGCAAGCAATTAAGGAAAAAATCATTATTGTTAACAATATAATCACGCCAGAGTCATTTACCAATATTGTCATTTTAGCTTGCCTAATTAAAGAATTCAAATGGGCAGAAAATTTTATCAAATCTCATTCAAAGTATATCAATCCTAAAAATAGAGCACGAAGTATCTCCTTTAGTGAGGGATATATTGCTTATCAAAAAGGAGACTATGAGGGCGCAATTCAAAAGTTATGGAATTGCAAATTTGACCAATTACCTTTTGACATAAGAACTAAGTCAATTATTGTAAGAGCTTTGTTTGAGCAATTCACTAATAATCCTGATAAACATGATTTTTGTTGGGGGCAGATGTTGACTATCGAAAGATACTTTAGGAGAAAGGAGGATTTATGTGACAATAAATCAGAAGCTTATTTGAATTTCATTAAGAATACTAAAAAATTAATTACTCTTAAGAGAAAAGGGAAATTTACGGAAGTTGAAATAAAAAAATTAAAAACCAAAATTAATAATCAAACTAACTTAATTGGTAGACCATGGCTACTTGAAAAATTAAATTAGTATGGTTTAATATTGATTCTTTCAAAAAGAATCAAGTGTAAACAAATGAACAATTTACAATTGTCCATTTGCCTATACTTAATCTCTAAAAACCTATTTTAATATAAATAATAGATACCTAGATTACAATAGATCTAAACATCTATTAACTCTTCAGTTATTGAGGATTTCTCGCTACCTCCTTTTATGAACATTTTTAAGGCATTAGGAATCATTTGGGATTCAAATTTTGAAAGGGAATTTTTCTTTTTCATAATTTATTCTATTGATTTTATGTAGTTGTAGAAGTAATTTCGCTTCTCACTTGTACCGCTACATTATTAAATATTTGACATCATATTTATGTGCCGTTTTATTGTTGTTACAACAAATTAGACAATGACAAATACTTAATATTACCAACATTGTAAGTCGATTGTTATACCCTGTAAAACACAATATTTACCTTGTAAAAAATAAACAGCTAATAAGAAAAATAAAAAACAATTCTACAACATGAACCAATCACGCTCTATATTTAAACAGCTCATATTATTCCTCCTAACTTTACTGTTAGTGGTCAATCAAATAATGGCATCCTCTACAGAAGAAGAAGATGGCCAAGTCAAAAATGAAATAACGATAAGCCAATCCAAGGATGCTTTAAAGAAAGATTTATCTACATCGGAGAGGATGAAACATTTTTCTAACATTGCAATTTCATCTTACAAAAATACACCTGATTCTACTCTAGCTTACGTACAAAAAATGGCACCTCTAATAGATGACGTGAAAGAAAAAGAAGTATTAATATTTTGTGATTCAATACTTACTGTAGTGACCAATAGTTTCATTTCAAAAGGATTATTAAATCATGCGGAGTTAGTTGCAGAATCCATTTTAAAAATTTCTAAAAAATTAGAAAACAAAAAACTAGAAGCAAGTATCATTCAGAATCTAATTAGAATCAATGGTATGCAAAGAGACTTAGGAAATGCCAAAACCTATGCTATCAAAGGAATAGAGCTACTTAAAGAATTAAAAGACACCTTGAATTACGCTGGAGCTATAAAAAACTTAGGAAACATTGAACACTTCCAAGGAAATTATCCAGAAGCCACTGAGCTATTTTTTGAAGCATTAGATATTTATAAAAAAGCAAAATTTAAAAAGGGAATTGCTGCCTGTTACAACTCTATTTCATTAACGATTCTTGCTACTCATGATTTAAAAAAATCAGAAGAATACTTAGATAATGCCTTTGAAATTTTCAAGGAAATAGATAATAAAAGTGGTATCGGCGATTATTATATCAACAAGGGAAATATCAAACATAAATATTACAAGAAGGACTCTTCGATAACCTATTTAAATGAAATGCTACTTTACTATGAAAAAGCCTACGACCAATTTAACACAATAAATAATAAGGTGAAGTCTAATATGGCTTTAGGTAACATGGGTTCTACATATTGGAAACTTGGTGAATATAACAAAGCAATCGAAGCACTCCAAGAGGTCATAAATTTCAAGGAAAAGAATGCTTCAATGGCGAGTCACTCTGTCTATTATTCTTTGGGATATTGTTATATAAAAACAGGAGACTACGATAAAGCCATCACTAATATCGAAAATTCAATTGCTCTTACATTAAAAGGCAAAAGCAAATTGGGTATAGAAGAATATTATTTGAAATTATCTGAAGCTTATCAGAAGAATGGAGATATTAAAAATGCATTTAGAACACAAAAAATAGCCTACCAAAAATTAAAAGATTTTGTCACAAATACTAATTTAAAAGATGTGACAGAATTAGAAAATAAATATAAAGTCGTTGAAAACGAAAAAAAACTAATCCAACAATCTCTTGAAATCGAACAAAATAACAATGCTCTTTCAAATAGAACATGGGGTCTTTTTTCGCTAGGTGGTATAGCTACAATATTCGGCATGGGAATGGTTTTTTACATTAGAAGAAATCAAAGAATTAACAAATTCAGTGAAAGTCTTGAAAGAAAAAATCAGTTCATTCAAACACTAAATAAAGAAATAAATCATCGAGCAAAAAATCATTTTCAATTTATTTCAAATCTGCTAAGAATGCAAAGTAGAAGACTTAGTGATGAAGATGCAGTTTCAGCTTTAGATGATAGTGAACGAAGAATTCAAGCTATGTCAATTGTATATAACAAACTATTAGCAAAAAACAATAACACTGATAATACAGTTATGCTTTCAGATTATATTTTAGAATTAGCGCATAACCTTGAATACACTTTTCAAGAAAAAAATCTAAAAATAGAACATGATATTCCCAATTTAGAACTTGATGCCGAGCTAGCTGCAAATTTAGGAATACTCATTAATGAGCTAGTAACCAATGCCGTCAAACATGCTTTCAATAAACAACCCAATCCTTTAATCACTATAAATTTTAAAAATTATGCAAAAAATTATCACCTAGAAGTAACAGACAATGGAAATGGAACGCCTGAATTAATCAATGATAAAAATAGTAATTCATTTGGTACACAATTGATACAAATTATCACTGAGCAATTAAAAGGATCACTCAACATTTCTAAAACAAATGATGGACTGAATTTCAGTTTTCATTTCAAAAAATAAACTCTATCAAATTAATAAACTCTTAAAACTTTAATTATGACGCCTCTCAAAATTTTAATCGTCGAAGATGACATACTAAATGCGACAACTTTAAAAGAAGAACTTTTTTCTATTGGACACAAAGTAATTGGTATTGCTAAAAATGCTGTTGAAGCTTTGAAAATTTTCAAACACGAAGAACCCAATTTTGCTATACTTGATGTCCAACTCAAAGACTCTGAACTCAATGGAATCGACATTGCTAAAAGCTTTAATGAAATCAAAAAAATTCCAATCATTTTTATCACTGGTATTCAAGAATTTGATTTAAAAATGGAAGCATTCAAAACCAGCCCCGCCAATTACATAGAAAAACCTTGGCACCCTAGTCAATTGAAAGGTGCTATTGGTTATGCCCAACATAATTTTGAACAATGGAGCCAAGCAAATCAAGAAGATGAATTCCCGCAAGTAAATTGTTACAAAATGGGAGAATTCTTTTTTGTAAAAAATAATGATCGATACGAAAGAATTGACATTAGTAAAATCATTGTAGTTAAAGCAGCTAATTCTTGTGTTGAAATAGTAACGGAAGACAACAGAATTGTCTTTTATACTAACCTTAGAAATTTTTTCCACCAAATTAATCACCCTAATTTGATAAGAATTCATCGTTCTTATGCCATTAATATCCAGCATGTTTATGCTTTTAATACGGGTACAGCTTACATAAAAAAAGGTGATATTAATGACGAAATTCCAATTGGAAAATCATATAGAAATGATTTCAACAATATTTTTTATAAATTAAAATCAGACTAAAATATTAAACTTAGGGTAAGCTGATTCATAATTAAAGGTCATGATTGTATTTTACAAATCATGACCTTTAATTTTTAACGGAAACTACTTGATTTCTTATGAGCCTTGAATCTTAAGCTATAGTGCCGTTATTTATACATATTCACTATTTATATAAGATAAAAAAGGCTGTTTATTATTTCCAAGTCTTTCCTTAACCAATAATAATCCCTATTTTTGTAGTGTGAAATGGTTATTAAACATATCAGCAATCTTTTTAATCCTATTGACATTGACTCCAATGGCATTCGGAGCTATTAGTGCCTGTGGGACAGAAGACCATGTTTGTGATCAAGAAGCCTCATCTGAGGAAGAAACTGACCATGATTGTCTGTCGTTATGTTTTTGTTCTTGCTGTGGAACTTCTTTTTTTATTAAAAATAAGGAAGAAAAACCTCAATCTTCTTATTTCGAAAACCTCGATATTCACTCTTCTTTTTTTTACCAACCTACCTTTAGCCTTGGTGCGCTCATAGATATTTGGCAACCACCTAAGATTTAATTCGTAAATACTATTCTATTACTTTCTCTTTAGAAATATGGCACGACTATATTTCTAATATCATGTTGATTATTGTAAAAAATAACTCAGCGAATTTCTTTTAGGAATCTGTTCAAATAAATTGTACAGATGCAAGGTTTATAAATATCATTAATAATGAAAAAAATATTTTTAATGTGCTTGTTAAGTACATTGTTACAAAGCATATCGTTTGCTCAAATTATATCTGGAACGGTATCAAATGACGAAGGCGAATTGCTCTTTGGCGCAACAGTTGTTTGGGACGGAACCGACATCGCAGCAGTCGCTGATGAAAATGGTTATTTCGAATTACCCAAAATGGATACCATCGCTAATTTACGAATTGATTATGTAGGCTATGATGCGGTCTATATAGAAGTGCTTCCTGAGGAAACCACTTTGGAAATTGCCGTAGCTGGTATCAATGAATTAATGGAAGTCGAGGTAGCTGCCAAACGTAGAGACAATTTTATCTCTACCATAAATACACTAAACATCGAAACTATTGGTGCTGGAGAGTTTCGAAAAGCACCTTGTTGTAGTCTTGCAGAAAGCTTCTCCACTAATGCATCTATTGATGTAGGATATAGTGATGCTGTAACTGGTGCTCGTGAAATTAGAATGTTAGGACTGCGTGGAGCTTATACTCAATTGATGATTGAGAAGCGTCCTTTGGTGACTGGTTTAGGTTCCGCTTTTGTGATGGAATATATTCCTGGAACTTGGTTACATAGTATTCAGATTTCTAAAGGTGCAAGTACCGTTCAGAATGGTTACAATTCTATTACTGGACAAATCAATTCTGAATTGGTTAAACCATTTGAGGATAAAAAATTATTTGTCAATCTATATGGTTCTACTTTTGGACGTGGTGAAGCCAATATTCATTTGAATCATAAGTTCAATGATGAATGGAGTACAGGTTTATTGTTGCACGCAAGTACTCGCCAAAATGAATTAGATAACAATGAAGATACATTTTACGATACTCCGCAAAAAACGATGTATGATGCTTTACTAAGAACCTTCTATCGAGGTACTTATGTTCGTGCTCAGTTTAATGCTCATATCTTAAGTGATCGACATCAAGCAGGTCAAATTCCAACAGCGTCTTTACAAAATCCATATACGATTACTCAAAATAATGACCGTGTCGAATTATTTGGGAAATTGGGTTATTTAGGATTCGAAGATGTTACTCAATCGCTTGGATTAATTGCAGATGTTGCATGGCATGATTTGGATTCTTATTATGGGAATCGGCATCACCGAGGTATTCAAAAAAATGCTTACGTACAAGGAATGTTTTCTAATGGTTTTGGTGGAAAAGAACATCAACTAGATCTCGGAGTGAGTTATACTTACGACGATTATGATGAACAATTAGATGATACTAATCTAAGTCGAATGGAAAGAATAGCTGGTGCTTATGCAGAGTATTCTTTCAAACCTCAATCAATTGATTGTGAAGATGATAAAGAAAAAGAGCACAGTGGATTTCGACATAAATTTGGTGCAGTAGTCGGAATGCGATTAGATCACCACAATTTATTTGGATGGATCTTTACTCCTCGAGCAAATTTCAAATACAACTTTAATGACGATAGTGTCATTAGAATCTCAGGAGGAAGAGGTTACCGTACAGCAAATGTCATTGCAGAAAATATTAGAATTTTAGCGAGTAATAGAACGGTTGCTATTTTGGAAAACCTTCAAATGGAAGACGCTTGGAATTTAGGATTTAACTATACTCAGAATTTTAAAATCAAAGAAAGAGAAGGTAGTTTCTCCTTAGACATTTACCGCACTGATTTTAACAATCAAGTTATTTTAGATTTAGACTCTGATTATCAATTGGCTCAGTTCTACAACTTGAATGGTAGATCATATGCAAATAGTGTGTTAGCAGTTTTCTCTCAAGAAGTCTTCAAAGGATTTGATATCAAATTAGCGTACAAATTTAACGATGTAAAAATCACTTTCTTAGATGGTGAATTAAGGGAACAACCGATGGTTGCCAAACATAGAGGATTGATTACGGCTGATTATGCTACGCCAAATAAAAAATGGGAGTTTAATGTTAGCAGTCAATTAGTGGGTCAGCAGAGGTTCGCAAATTTAACGGAAAATCCAGAACATAATAGCGCACAACATATTGGTAATGCACCAGCTTATGCTTTGCTCAATGGTCAAGTCACGAAAATCTTTAATGAAAAATGGGAGATTTATGCAGGTGTTGAAAACATTACTGGATACCGACAAGAAGATGCTATCATTGATTGGGAAAATCCTTTTGGTGACAGTTTTGATGCAGGTCATATCTATGCACCGATTACTGGAGCGATGGGATATATTGGAGTTCGGTTTGGAATTGAATAGGAGTGATTTTCTAGATCTATTTTTTTGTAAAAGTCCTGTTATTGAATTTTCAATAACAGGACTTTTATATTTTATGGTCTATTGTAATTTTGGAGCCTCAGTATCATTTTTCTTTTCTTCTAGTGTTCTAAGAGCCAGAGACTTGGTATTACTACATATTAGTGAGAGCCATTGCGCAAGTAGGATTTTTTTACTTTTATTTTGGTTTTTTAGATTAAGCTATCTAGGTCGATTTTTTAAAAAAAAGTCTGAACCGTATTTGAGATTGGCAAAGGATTTGTCTTTAACTGAGATTAACACTTTAGAAACTTACCTTGTAAAACGTAAGTCTAAGATTGATCCTTATGATTACAGGACAAGTCTTATGTGCCTAGGGTCTGAGCGTGCGCTCTTATATGCTCAAGCATTGCAACCTGAACGGACTCTTGCTCAAAACCAACAAGTACTAGTGAAATCAAGCTCTCTAAAGCTCTTAAGTCATCAATTGAAATATTGTGTAAGTCATTCTTAAATTTTGGATCTTCGAGTACTGGTATTACATCGTCAATGTAAACTACGTTTTTACAGGTAAGAGGCTTTCTTGTGAATTTTGGTGTATATTATGCGTCGAGATCGGTTCTTGGACTTCCATTCCAATGGAGGTAATAATAAATAATAATAATTATTATTATTATAGTCTTTAATTATGAAAAATTTGATAATTTTTTTTTACCAACAGCCCACCAGTGATCTTCATCACCACATTTGTTACCTTCTTTGGTTTGGTCATCGCTCTCACAAAAGATCTATCC
>JAVCKV010127550.1:0-17795 GCA_032274145.1 Herpochondria borealis | reverse complement strand
AATCCACTACCACATTAAGCTATTCGCTACACATACAAACGTCTCATGCACAACCTATTTTTTTTAAAAAGCGATTGCTTTTTAGAAAATAAAATGCCCTCAATGCATGTCAACAATTCCGTCTCTCTGCTCTCTCTCTCTATCTGTGCCTGTAAAAAAAACTCTTCTCTTTCAAAGAGAGCTGTTTTCTTTCCCTACTTTTGTTCTCATATAAATAGAAAAAATGAACTAAACTAAAAAAATGGATAAACCGTTCACTCGCTTTCCACTCGAAATCACCCGGATTATTCCGGGATGCCATTCTTATGAATCCTTTCATTCTTCTAGAAGTCTCCGTGATATTCCATTCACGCCCATAGTTCTCATCCCGGATTCTCACAGATCCTGTGTACGCCTGTAAAAAAATAGTTTTCATTCAACATCCTTTCAGCGCAACGCTGATTTGTTTTTACATCTTTTTTTGGATTTTTTTTCACAGATCATGTACATATTAATAAAAAATGAAAGGAAAGTAAAATGTTACCTGGGATCTTACTTCCTTTTCATGTTAGATGCTAATATTCCTAAAATATGTCATGTACAGAAAGGCATTATAAAGTTGTTTTCACTATGTTTTTTGTCACTTTCCGTTGCTCTCTGCTATGGATTGTAAATCGATTCGGACAAACAGACAACTCAATATGTATTTTCATTTCGTATTTCTTACATGTAATCTTTTTGAAGACTTATTTCTTGGACGTGTATTTGAATCGATTTGAGTTCGAAGTGGGAATATTTCCATATTTTCGTACCTTTAAAATGCCCCTACCATGATGCTTGTAATTCTCACCCTACATTTCATATGACCATAACAAGAATGGAAACGAAAGCTTCACTATCAAAACTTGTTTTAATCTGTACATTTTCGGTAGCAAGGAAGTACTTTGGCAAAGAGTTACGTTCAGCCAATATGTTTTTCAGTATATGAAAAACACATTGCGTGTATTATTGTGGTTTTTCATTACCAATAATTGCACACTGTGAAAACCGCAACTAGTATAACGCACACAAATTCTGCTCGCCTTTATTTTCAAAAAACACCGTTAATATTGCTACAAACTCTAAAATAGGTATTACACTAAATAGCATGGAAAATGAAGTAGTGTAACCAACACTAGTGGTCAACAAATATTACTGTCATATGCAAGTCGCTCATTTTTCATGAAAAACTATGATTTATTTCTTTTTGGGAAACCTGAAGAGCTAAAACCCGGGCGAGCTAATGCGTCACCCACGCAACGAATTCAAAAAGAAACAATAGCATCATGGTAAATAAGCCATGCCTGTTCCACCGAGACAATAGCGTCACCAGGCAGAGGTACATAAGCCATGAAAATCTGTCCTTCAAAAGTGCTGAGGGAATTTAATTTGGCTTTGAGATCTTCTTTGTAGAGAACGTTAAATGAAACCTTGGAATGGAGAACCGTAGGCAATGGATGGAGTAGAATAACGACGCCGTTGCGGAGAAGCAACTGGCCGCTATCGTGGTACTACGCTAATATATCTTATAATATTTAAGAGGCTCCACAGGTTTCGTTATTCTAACCTACTCGAATGAAACAGCAATAGTGCTTCTTTTTAAGGTATCACTTCATCAATCAAACGTACACATCGGGGTGTACCGACTACTGCTTGAAATGGCTCTTTTTAAGTACCTCTATTATGGGTTGGTACCGCGAATAGAGTGTGTTACATTAAATCAGCCAATTTGCACTATAGAAGCACATAAATTAATGTAATAAACACTTATTGGGGTGATACACTAAAGAATGTGTTCCACTGGTTACGGTTCTCGGTGTAGTATTAATACAGAAGTCCTACATTCGATTCAAACTGTTTTGTTATTATTGCTTGAAAATGGATATGTGTTTTTCGTTTTTACGTATGTTGCGCATCATACTGCGTCACCTATTAATTGAATATTATTCTTGGATGTAAGTTCATGTAAGGAAACATTGCACGTGCACTTAAAATTACTGTAAAGTACCCGAGCGTCAGGGAGGGGAGGGGCTATTTAGTTAATAAGCAGGGTTTCTATTGCACAAGGGCACTGTATGCAATGGAACTTTGATTGATATTTATCAATGATCAATAGTGTATAATATAATATACATTGAACCAATGTTCAATGTACTGTATGTAGGGCAAAGTACAGTAACCATGCTTAGTAGCCTGTACAGCAACTATTCTTGAAGAACTGTTGAGCGTACCGTCTTGCACGTCTGCAAAGTTGGGAGATTGGCAGGAGTCGTGCTAAAAGTTTCTCCTGTTTTCTGAGCGGAACCTGCCCCGCAGGCGCAAGCTCAGTACCTCTACACTACACACGTTGAAAAACTAAACTTTGTTGAAAATCATCAAAAACTACACCTCCCTGAACGAGAGCCTCCATAGCTCAGTTGGTCAGAGCATGGTGCTAATAACGCCAGGGTCGCAGGTTCGAGCCCTGCTGGGGGTATTATTTTTATGCATGGCACATCATCGTGTCACGTGGTGTACGCCAACGTTTCGCCAGTCTCTCGCAACACTATTTTGCACTTCCGGCGCTCGTAGGAGAGGCGAAGAGAGACGTGATTTCCAGGGCTGAAACTAACAATCCCACCATTTCTCACCAAAGCCAAAAGACCTCTGAAAGGGACGCAACCAGTTGTTTCTATTTTCTTTGTAGTGCGCAGCATCTTGTAGACACAAAAGCTCATTTGCTGGGAGGCATGTGGATTTCTTTTGTTCAATTTCAGATGGAAATCTGCAAAATGAATACCCTTTGCTCTTGTCGCATGAGTAGCTGACAATGCATTGAGTCGATGACACCAGGATTCGAACCTGGGCCCCCGGAAGGGCGTGATTTCGAGTCACGCGCATTAGACCACTCTGCAATGCCATCTTACACGTGCTTGAAGAGGAGGAGAGTTTAGCGATACTAAAACTAATAATACTCTTTGCCTTTTTAGATCTCACAATAACTTTGTCAGAATTTATCCCGTCGATACAGCGCCCCTTCTTGCGTCTTTCTCCGCCACCCTGGCAACTCGGTCGCTGTCCTACCGCCTCTATCGACTCAAACTGGACAGTTCCAGTCGCCCTCACATCGTTACGCACCACATGGCCAACCGACAGACAACAATCACACTTCTCCCACACACTCCCCACCGTCGCATTATCTCCCATGCCCCCCACATAATCTACAAATCCCGCATCCTTGCGTTTCTCAACAAACTGTCTCTTTCGCCGTTTCCACGGAGGCATAGGCGGCTCTTTATTAGTCGTCGTCGTCGTTCTTTTGTTTGTTTGTTTGTTGTTGTCGTTGCCTCCCGCGACCCCATGTTAACCAGGAAAGTGCCTCGTTGCAAAGGCGAGTTCGGGGCTTCACCGCAATCTTCAACGCTGCAAAACGTCCCGTTCAAACGGAAGAGGAACTGGCATTGTCCGTCACGGCCGCGGTCGCGGAACGCAGCCGCGCACTTGGCTTCAGTATATGGTGGTTTCCGAATACTTGAAAGAAGATGTAGATGCGTGTTGAGCATCAGAAAACGGCGGCAAGCGCTTTTTTCCACGATTTCCTTGCGACACCGAGTTGTCCCGTCCTCAGCTTTCTCCTATGCGTGTTGCTTGCATTAAGAGACAACTGGACGCTGGCGGTGGGTTCAGCTGTGGAAGCGCATCACATCTCTTGCTTGACGTTGGGAGAGCGATTGAAGGAAGTGGCAAGTGCAAGTGTCGTAGGCGTGCAGCATGCTCATGGGATACAACGGGGTCATGTAGCAGGAAAAATGCAAAGGTGATGAAGATGAAGATACTGGGAGAAACCAAGCGCACTTGAAGAATGTTGGTAGGGGTTTGGGTGTGTGTGGGTGCGTGTGTGTCTGCGTGTCTGCGTGCATGAGTGCGTGTGTTTATCCGAGCCGTGGTATCTTTCGACTTGGTGCGCTTTGTGAGGGTTCAACGCACAACTCATTCAGCCGTTCAATCACATCACGCGCACTGGGCCGCCGCTCGGGTTCAAACGCAAGGCACTCGTTGGCGACGGCATTGATCCCACGTAGATCCCACATCAGCGCCTCTGTCTCGGTAGCCTCCGCCTCATCCCCACATCGGTACCCAACAGCGACCTTGATTCCGTGGCGACGCCGGGCGTTTACGACGATCCGCCGCAGCTCCTCCCCCAATGTGTACACATCGGCTGCGAACGGGTCATCACACTCGGTCAGAAGCACGCGCAACTTGTGCAGACGGGGACGAGCGAACTGGCACAGAGTGGCGAGACGACGCGGATGGCGCGTGAGTTGGGGCATGACTCTACTGGCACCATGGGCGGAGAAGCCCACGCCGGGTGCTGGTTCCATCCCACGTCGGTACGCCGCAGACTTGATGGCGTGGGTCAGCGGGTGAAGCTGGGCGGCCCTCACAGCCATCTTGTACAGACGCTTTTCGTGCTTTCCCATCATCTTTTGAGCAGCTTCCAGCGCGTCCTCCAGCGGATTTGATTCCAATGGGTGGACCACGGGCTGCCTTGGGATGACCTGAGTCAAACCCACCTGCCCAGAACGCGTCAGCGTAGGCGGGCATTGCGGGCAAGGGCTCTGTAGCCACTCATGCTGCGTTGTCAGCCTCGAGGACGACGGGCGCTTGACTCCCAGAGCTTTCGTCGTCGAAAGGTGCCCATGCCAGGTAGAGTTGCTGGTGGCAGATGTCACAATGGACACATCAGGAGCGGAGAGAGTGCAGTGAGGTGATCGCGGGGATGACCCCGAGGAGTGCGATGGGGCAAAAGAGATGCGCCGTGACGAAGTAGGCGTTGTGAGTGTTACGAGTTTCTCACTGGACGGAAGCAGTGACTCGTGAGAATGAGTGGGGCAAACGGTGGGGAGGTTGTGGATGCAGGGAACCATTTTCGGATGATGGTGGGAAGTGGTCTGGGGATGGAGAAAGAGGAAAAGGGTGGAAGGGCGGTTCGAAGTAGGAGAGGGCCGGAGCAGGGAAAAGCGGGAGAGGGCGGCAGAGGTGGCGGGGAGAAGGACCAGAAAAATGCGGTGGAGAGGTCGGGCAGAGGGTTGCGGGGGCAGACTGGAAGTGGGAAAGAAGTACGATCAATGTGAACCGGGAGATAACGGGACACCGAGAACGGTTGGAACCTCGACTTATATCGTGAAGTGGAGGGGTCCTCGTCGACGTACGTCGTGTGGTGAAAAGTTTGATGACTGTGTTCTTGAGCGCTACGAACTGTTTGGACGAGAGGGACATGTTTACACCATTCGGGCAGGGCATTTCTTGGCAAGACGCAACGATATCGGCGGGCGATGGACTGAGATGTGAATCTATTAGTCTATTGCATGGCCGCGACGCTGAGCTCTCTACGATTGCTTGGCTGGGCCGATGTGTTGCTGCATGGTATGGGACATCGCCATGGGCACCGGATTGGTTTCAGAAACGCTTAACGAGACACGAAAGAAGCGCACGTAAAATAATGAAAAAGCAGAGATGAAGAATACTAGGACCCGTTTTAGAGCATTGGCAGGGCTTAATGTAAGGACCGGTTGTTTTCTTGTTAGACCGATGGAAAAGCGACTTTTGACGGCATTGTATTGGGGGTATGTCTCAGCAGGCTGGCGTAGCAGATTGCGTGGATCGAGACCACCAGCTCAAACCCATCCGTAGCACCAAGCATTCGCCACTTGCACTCTCCTTTCTGCACTAGGTCGAGCATTGAAATAGTGACAATGGAGCGAGAAAGGGGTCGCGGTGAAATCAAAGAATTTTACGGCTTTTGAATTATTTTCATTTAATAATACAATCTCGATCGTTTCGATTATTTCGAAAAATATTTTCGAATGAGGTTGTTTCGAAATTAGGAATTTGTTGCTGAATACTTAAACTTCAAAAAGGAGTTCTATTGCATTATGAATTCTAAAAACGAAATAAACCATAAAATAGATGTTACGAATCTCTAGCATAAATCCCATGATAATGTTAATTAAGCCCAGGTGCACCAAGTACTCTAACTCGTTCATATTATAAATTATTAAAATATTGCATGAAAGATTAATGTTAAGACCAAATAAAATTCATTCCTCAATAGTATTTAGGGACCATTAACATTTAAAATGAAAGTGAGTACAGTCTTCCGGCATACCCAATTTCTTCATTCCTAACCTTTTGTTCTGACAAGCTAAGGCAATTTTGCTGAACAAAATTCACGATAGTTGTTTTGCTGGAATTTCATATGATATTTATCAAAAGACTTCTTGGAATTGTTAATGGCGGCGATAAGTTTCTGGTCCGACGGATGAAAGTTTATCTTTCTTCGTGTTAGACTGTTTGGAATCAATTTAAAATTTATTTACGTAACTGCCGCTAATGATGTTCATGTATTTAAATATTTCTTCCTTGTCCACCAGATCTATTGCATACTACCAGTTGATGGGAACAAAAATAGATTAAGAATAATGGAAAAATTTGTTTAAAACGATTTTTTAAATAGGTCCACGCAAACCGTATTTTTAATCACATTTAGAGGATTTTGACTACTTCACAAAAATTGGAAAAATAGCCAGTCAAAAACATGCCCCTTGTATCAGTATAAATCAGGCAATATTTAGCCTTCTTTTTAGGATAATGTTATATGTACTCTGCGTTATTATTTTTATTATTTATCTTTTCCAAAATACTTCGCGTATAGAACTGATTGATAGAGCAGTTGAAGCGGTAGATCTAAAAAGTTATTCCTTTTCATATAGCAGTGTCCACTAGTTATATATTTAAAGTACTTTACAATAAGATTGATTAACTTAATATCAACTCGAAATTTATTCTTCAGGTGTATTTATGGAACATCACATAGAATAAAGGAAGTTAGTAACAGCATCCGGATTTTTTATTATTATCAAGAGTCACCTTACCAACCGTGGCCCTTCATATGCTAGTTCAATGTTGTTGAGCAATAATTTTCATACTTGTTCTGTCGGCATTTCATATTCAATTTGGCAAAAGGCATCTGTAAAACATACTTGACATACACCGAAACGTCTTAACCAGACTGGAGAAACTCTGTTCCCCGGAGGTATACTTTCAATTTAGTTCTATTCTCATCATTAAGTAATGGGTGTTACTTATATATATATATGTATATATATACATATTTTATAACATTTGTCGTGTCCAGATCAATATTGCAAATTATAAGTTGATGATTTAGAAAAAAAGTTGTAAAAAAGAAGCAGGCTATTAATGGTAAATATCCGATGGATATTGTTTAATACATTTTTACAGGTGAACACTAGCTATAATTTGATTTTGAGTGACACATATTGGACAATAACTACTCGCTTATATCGAAAGTGCCGAATATTTTAATGGAATGCGTGGAAAATTTGTAGTGAAGACCACGAGAGATGGTTTTATTTTTTTAACAGTAGCAATATGAAATAAGAGCAAACAAAACCATTCTATTCCCTTGTGTTTGTAGGAATTGAATGTTAAATGAGTACTCAAATTGTAGAGGTAAAGATAGATGGAAGACCTTGTGTCGTCATCTTAGCCATACACAGTTGTCCTGAACAATATTATGATCACGATAAAATCAGCTTGGTCACATGGGAGATGCTTGATATGTTTAGTTGAATTCTTCTGCAGAAAACCATGAAGGGGTGTGAACCGTACGTGAAGCTTGGCGCTGGGCAAGGCCCTTGTAAACAAGCTCTGCTCGCACCAAAATGGTATGGGGAATAAAGCAGGGCTGCAATTATATATGCAGAACGTTGATCTGATGGACAGAACCTTCTGAAGGCAGTTGCTTTAGTTTTTCAACTGAAAAGAAGAACGAAATGGGAACCATGCCAAAAGCATTTGTTTCGCTTAATACAAATATGCCTAGGTGAAATACAGAAAGACTTCCTTTAAACATCGAAAAGAGCATTAACATTTTAGTCAAACAAAAGATGGAAGGCCGAAAGCAGGGAACTGAAATGAGATCATAACAATATACAATCTGGGAAAGGTTTTTTATGTGGTTGTTATCTATGGTCGACGCTAACACCGCGCATCTCCTTCCCCAATTCTTCACCAGCCTGGCACATCGGTCGCAGTTCTTCCCCCACTACAACTCAGATTAGACCATTCCAGAGAACCTCCACATCGCAACTCGCGAAACAGCATTCGTGATTCTCTCATACATTGTGAGTCACACCTTCCCGTTCGTCACAATGTCTTCCCCGACCATCCACAGGATTTTTATAACCGATCTCCGCTGCTGGTCGAGGCGAAGTGATCCGCTCGGACTCTGCTGTTTACAACTAAGTGTCAACTTGTAGTCAAACCGCATCAGGTGACGGCCAGAGTACTTACTCTCCTTTGCAAATTCGGTCCGAGGTTATCATCCCAACCCCCAAAATCAAACCTCATGGCCTTGTACCCCACCGCACTGCACAGAACTTCACACTGTCGCTGCCACCGCTTCTGCGATAGGATGGTCGGCTCGATTTAGTCGCCCTCGCCGCCGTCGTTTTCGTTACTGTTGTTTATTGTGGTTGTGGTTGATGACTTTCGAGATCCCATGTTGACCAGAAAACTACATCGTACAAAGGGGAGTCCAGCGCTTCACCACAAGCTTCAACGCTGCAAAAAGTTCCGTTTAAATACGAGAGGAACTGAAATTGCCTGTCACGGCCACAGTCGCGGCTGAAGCCGCACAATTGGTTTCAGTGGATGGGGTGGCAAATGCTTGCAGGGGATGTGGATGCGTGTTGAGCATCGTCAACAATTGCAAGCGCTTTTTTCGCGACGCCTTGTGACGCGGAGTTATTCGTTCCCGGCTTTCTCATATACGTGTGGCTTGCAGAAAAAGGCGACTAGATGCTGGTGGTCGGTTCAGCTGGAGCTACACCATCTTTCTTGCTTGACCTTGGGTGGGTGATCTAAGGAAGTAGTGAGGATGGGCGCGCAATTTGGTCACGGAGTGCAACCTGGTCAAGTAGAGCGGAGAATTTAGAAAGGTTATGTAGATGAAGATACTGGGAGAAACCAAGCGCACTTGAAGAATGTTGGTAGGTGAGGGTGTGTGTAGGGGTGTGCGTGCGTGCGTGTTACAGAGGCGTGGTCCCTTTCGGCTTGAGGATCATTCATGAGAGTTTGATACACAACTCGTTCATCCGCACACATACCTCGCCCGAACTGAGCCGCCGCTCTGACTCGATCGCGAGGCACTCCTGATCGATAGCATTGATCCCGTGCAGAAGGCACATCATCGCCTCTGTATCGGTAGCCTCCGCCTTATCCCCACATCGGTACCCAACAGCGACCTTGATTCCGTGGCGACGCCGGGCGTTTACGACGATCCGCCGCAGCTCCTCCCCCAATGTGTACACATCGGCTGCGAACGGGTCATCACACTCGGTCAGAAGCACGCGCAACTTGTGCAGACGGGGACGAGCGAACTGGCACAGAGTGGCGAGACGACGCGGATGGCGCGTGAGTTGGGGCATGACTCTACTGGCACCATGGGCGGAGAAGCCCACGCCGGGTGCTGGTTCCATCCCACGTCGGTACGCCGCAGACTTGATGGCGTGGGTCAGCGGGTGAAGCTGGGCGGCCCTCACAGCCATCTTGTACAGACGCTTTTCGTGCTTTCCCATCATCTTTTGAGCAGCTTCCAGCGCGTCCTCCAGCGGATTTGATTCCAATGGGTGGACCACGGGCTGCCTTGGGATGACCTGAGTCAAACCCACCTGCCCAGAACGCGTCAGCGTAGGCGGGCATTGCGGGCAAGGGCTCTGTAGCCACTCATGCTGCGTTGTCAGCCTCGAGGACGACGGGCGCTTGACTCCCAGAGCTTTCGTCGTCGAAAGGTGCCCATGCCAGGTAGAGTTGCTGGTGGCAGATGTCACAATGGACACATCAGGAGCGGAGAGAGTGCAGTGAGGTGATCGCGGGGATGACCCCGAGGAGTGCGATGGGGCAAAAGAGATGCGCCGTGACGAAGTAGGCGTTGTGAGTGTTACGAGTTTCTCACTGGACGGAAGCAGTGACTCGTGAGAATGAGTGGGGCAAACGGTGGGGAGGTTGTGGATGCAGGGAACCATTTTCGGATGATGGTGGGAAGTGGTCTGGGGATGGAGAAAGAGGAAAAGGGTGGAAGGGCGGTTCGAAGTAGGAGAGGGCCGGAGCAGGGAAAAGCGGGAGAGGGCGGCAGAGGTGGCGGGGAGAAGGACCAGAAAAATGCGGTGGAGAGGTCGGGCAGAGGGTTGCGGGGGCAGACTGGAAGTGGGAAAGAAGTACGATCAATGTGAACCGGGAGATAACGGGACACCGAGAACGGTTGGAACCTCGACTTATATCGTGAAGTGGAGGGGTCCTCGTCGACGTACGTCGTGTGGTGAAAAGTTTGATGACTGTGTTCTTGAGCGCTACGAACTGTTTGGACGAGAGGGACATGTTTACACCATTCGGGCAGGGCATTTCTTGGCAAGACGCAGCGATATCGGCGGGCGATGGACTGAGATGTGAATCTATTAGTCTATTGCATGGCCGCGACGCTGAGCGAATTTCGCTAGAAATGAAAAACGCTTCCTAAAGAGAAGAAGCTGGTGAAAGCCAAACAAGTTGACCTTTCTGGGATTGACATGCGTTTTCACATTCGTATTCGAACAATGCTGGATAAGCACGCAGCCATGTGGTCTGAAAAGCTCGGTAATATAAACACCACAGAGCATGCCATAGACCTAAAGCCGGACTCCAGGCCAGTTGCGGTACCACCCTACCGAGCTGGTCCGAAAAGAAAGGAACTGGAACAAGCCGAATTTTATCGGCAGCTACCTGATGGCTTTATAGGGGTTGTTAAATTATTGTGGGCTTCACTGGTTGTATTTTCCCTAATTGAAGAATGAACTTTACGCTTCTTCGTTGAGTAACGACGTATCACCTTATCAAAGCTGAAGGACTCATACCCGATTCCTCGGATGGATGAATGTATCGAATTACCGAGAGAGGCGAATATATTCAGTACCCTGGACTATTACGCCGGATACTGGGAAATGCAATTTAGGGAGAAACACCGGGAAAAGATGAAATTAACTTGTAACAAAGGGACATATCGCTACGTCTGCCTGCTATTTGGGGTCACCAACGCTCCTGCGACGTTTCAAAGAACAATGGATATACTGCTCTCGCAGTTCAAGTGAAACTTTTTGAGTATATATGGACGACGTGATTGTTAATTTGCGTGACTTGGAAAGCCACCTTGAGCATGTATATGCCATTTTAAAAACCCTCAATATGGCAGATATTCCGTTGAAACTCAAGAAATGATCGTTTTATACAAAAACGGTCCGTTCTATCAGTCATTTAATGCTACCAGGTGCAGTACAGACCAATTAGACTTCTACCGCATCGTTCAAGAGCGGAAGAGCGCCTGAAACAAAGTCATAGATCCAGTCCTTCATGGGAATGTGTAACGTGTATAAAATGTTCGTCAAAAACTTTTCACACGTATCAGAACCGCTGAACGCGTTATTGGTATCTGGTAAATCGGATAGAACCGAGACATGGGGCGAGAAGCTGGAGGCCTCTTTCCATCAATTGATAGAGGCTTTCTGCTCGCCGCCCATCCTTCGACTTCCCTGTAGGGATAGGCCCTTTACTGTTGAAATGGATGCATCAGATTACCAGGTTGGCTGTGCCCTCTTCCAAAGCGACGAGGAATAAAAAAGACACCCTATCGGGTTTTGGAGCCGGACACTGCAAGGGGCTGAACGTAACTATTCCGCTTCTGAAAAAGAGTGCCTCGCCATTGTTTGGGCCTTAAAGATCGTGCGGCCTTACCTTTCCTTTGAAGTGTTTAACGTTTACACGGATCATTCAGCTCTCCGCTGGCTTCTAAACATTGTCGAACCGTCAAGTCGCCTTGTGCGATGGTGCTTACCATTTTCAGAATACGATTTTGATATCCAATAAAAGAAAGGACGCACTAAAACAAAAACCGACGCTCTTTCGAGACTAAGAACCAACAGAGAGACTCTATTCGACCCCGACCCCGACGTCGCTCCAGCCTACGTTGCGGCAGCGAAAGAGGAGGAAGAAGAAAACCTCAGCCACGGAATCGGCGAAACTGAATTACTTCACGAGGATTGGGCTGAGAACGACGTGACCCTGGTCAACGACAAAAATCCACGCAACTGGAAAGCGATTAATCCAAACGTGGTTGAAGAAAAGGCCCGGAAAAGCGAGAAGACGAGAGAGAACGCGTCATGAAAGAGAGGGCTGAAGCCCTCCAGAAGATAAGAGCCGAAGAAAATTAGGCTACGCTCGCGGAGGAAATGAAGAAGCGCATTGTGTGAGAATCAGCCGAAGACATCAAGATTAACAGAGAAAGAGACCATGGCCGCTGAAAAAGGAAGGATGATGTTTATGGTGATGTTGAAGAGGATTTTAAGGAAAAATTGAAGAGGTTGGGAGAGTATGTGATGAAGAAAGCGACCTGCATGGATTGTGGTCATATTCAAAAAGCATGACAAAAGATGATAATGATGACCTGGATTCGATTGGTGAAGTACCAGATTTTGTTCCATCTGACTACATCTTCCACGAAGACAATCATGCGCCCGATGAAATTGATTCGAATGGTGCAGAGAGTGTACCATAACAGCGAGCGCGCTGTGATACCACGCGGGGCTGGCTCGACGTCGGCAGACGACCGAGAGCGACACGGAAGAGGAAGTTGGATCGGGAGACCACTCGACAGATACCTAGGAGGAGGGGAAGAGTAGACGGCGTGCACACACGGATACGCCTGATAAAACGCCCAGTGGGACGTGAGCTAGACGGCCAGAAGCGTGCGCTGCTCAGAAAGTTGGGAAAGGGTGAGATGTGTTGCTCGAGAGAGGGGTAGAAGGGGGACGGAATGCGAGGAATATTGCAGTAAACGTGTGTTTACTGCGGGGAAATAAATGAGGGAGAAAGATACATCCTGTAGCCGTGCACGTCCGCCGACGGCCTGAATGATTAAGTATTACTACCCGTCTCGTACACCTGTACGCGACGGCGGTCGGTGGGCCGTTGCGTTGCAACGTTCACGGGTCTACTGTAAGGAAGAAAAAAATTGAAGTAGCCCTTGCAATTTAATGCTATATAGTAGCCCCCGCTTCGCACTGCTGTGCTGAAGAAACCCCTAAGCCGGTGCCCCACTGTACGGCTGTACAGTGGGGTGGCACCACGTCACGCATAACGGTGTACCTTTGTACGAGCGTATATTGGCGTATTGTCATACTCTATGTGGTGGTGCATGAACGTACCACGTACAGTGGTGTACCACCACATCATTCACAATGGTGCAATACCGTTTATGGTCTGCCATTGTGTCATATGTGGTGGCACATTACTGTACGACCATAAAGTAGTGTGCCACTATGTCATGTCCGGTGATGCATCGCTGTAAGAACGTACAGTGGTGTCACTGGCACAACCCTTGTAGTGGCGCACCACTGTATGTGCATACTGTATGTGCATACAGTGGTGTGCTATTACGTTGGGTATGGTGCGCACCACTGTACGCGCGTACAGTGTAGTGTGCCCTGTCCTCCATGCAACGGTAGAATACCGTTGTGCGCCCGCAAAACGGTATGGTACCCCTCAGGGGGGTAGTGGCCCACCGAGCAGCTGCACGATGTTAGGCGACGGTGCTGAATGGCCGTACAGCACCTCGAGGGAAAAAGAAGGGGGTAGGAGCGCCCGGCCCGGTTGGGCGGGATGATACAGATAATAGGGGTGATGACAACGGATGTTACTAGCGCGGTGGTCACAAATAGGCAAATATGAATCATGAAATTTTACGAAGTAAAAAGCGGCTGAGGTGGACAAGACAACATGGTGTATCCTAGAAACGAACAATTGATTGTTCAAAAGCCTCTCTTCGTGCTGAAGCCCAGGGTTTCATGACAAAGAGGTCCCAAAGCTGCGTTCCAGTGAAGCTGCAAATCGGCATTCAGCTCAATTTACTCTGGAAGTGCGAACAGCTCATCCGCACCTATAAAGCTCATCTCGCTGTCCAAGACGGAAATACGATCTCGCAAAACATTGAAAAGGTTGCAATGAAGTGCAGGCGCTAATCATGCCCGACCCGTATTGCGTTTGATAGGAAGCCACGAAGGGGGCTAGAGAAGCTGAAAAGGCTCGTGGAGCACTGCAATAACTGCTGCGGTCAGTCACTACCCTCTCCTGGCCCCGAAAGCCAGGGGAGGAAATTAAGCTCACCAGCCTACACCCCATCAGGTAGCTTGTGCTGTACTGGGTGACGCGGCCGGCGACCCTAATATCAACTCCAGAAATATTGCTTCGCTAGTCAGTGCAAAGATGATCTATAGACGCCAACCGCCCATGAGCCATTATCGATCGGTTCGGTTTGAAATTTTGAAGCACCTAAGCGCCTCAAGAGCTTTCGATATGGGGGCATTGGAAGTATACTCAAATTTTTTGCGTAAGCGTGGACACACGATACTGATTTTTGTAGCAGGTGGGAAAGAAATGAACTGCCAGCGTATGAAGGCGGCAAAGCACATATTCGTGCAATGTCAGAAAGAAAAAAACATTCCTGTCGATAGCGTGTTCTCCGAAGACGTCGTAAATATCTCCGACATTGCTTACAACGGACGATAATACAAGGGAATTTTTTTCTGAACGTAGCCGCACAGTACACTAAGGAAGGTCGGGAAACTGCGGTAGCTGATGCAGCACACTGCGATGAAATGGGGCCGCAGATCTAAGTGACTACGTTTGAAGTCGTGACGTACGAAAGGAACATGGTTTCGCTAATTTCGTGGCGCCCAAGTGCCACAAGAGTTGGAAAGTAATATTCGAGGAGTTAAGGAACCTAGAGGGTTTCGACAATATCGCGAGAACGACCATTTTCGACCAGGAACGGTCGAAAAAAGTATCGACTCAGAATATAGGGAGGTATTTTCGCAAGCCAATTTATTTTTGGACCCGCTACATGTCCAAAAAAACATGGGTTCTGCTCTCTAAGCGGCTAGGTAGTTGGGACTTTAATTGTACCACCAAGAACTGCATCCTACAACGACTGCAGCCGTCGATGAAATGTTCAACCGCTATTCAGAGGCTCAAACAAGGTACCTGAACCGTTTCAATCCTCCCGAGCTATAGAAAAGCTATTAATCCCTCGAAGAAACAATAGTTGGTTCAAAAGATGAAGAAAGTCAGATGACCACATCTCTTCCAAACCACATCAGGGCTGTGAAATCGCAAAGGATACTCATGAAGATGGTGTTTATTCAGCGAGCAGGATTTTTTCGCGACAGGAGAAAGCTCGTAAATGCAGGAAACCGGTTTCACCTGCAATTGAGAAATACACTACTAAGCTCATCTATCGCTTCAGAGTGTATGAAGACACAGTCAGGTTCCATGGGACCGTAAAAATGGGGGCAACTGTCGCAAGGTACAGAGATGGCTAGTTTCGTCGTCGCGTTGTGCTTTCCAAAAGAATGTCAGACTTTTCCCTCATGCTGCGGGTATGCTTTGCTTTCAGATGGCTTCCCATGCTATCACAGCGTTTAAGTTCTATCCAAAATGTTTAGAATATCGAACATGCATCGGTTTATTGAATCGCGCCATCTCACTAACGGATGGAAAAGGTTTTACATAGACATTCATTTTGTATGCACAGCCAGGCAGTTGTCGATGATTTGATTAGCAATGCAAAACTTAGTTCTTTCAGGACAAAACATGAACAAATCGAAAGCTCTACTTCCTCAGAGGGGCCGTCCTGTGAAGAATGATGGTATCGGAAGGAAGGGCTGGAATGAGGAAGGCCCCCAAGAGTCGAAGAAGCGTTCGTACTCCTGTTAACTTTGCCATGAACGTAATCAAACAGCCAGTTCATGCCCTATTCGTCAGGTATTTCAGGAATAGTAACTCATCACACTTTGAGTTTGTGATTCTCAATGTCACCCTGCAGACATAGAAAGTCACCTTAGGCCTGGGAAAGCCGAGTGACAATAATCCCAGTCTCAATTTAGAGAAGAAAAAGCATCCTTGTTCTGCAAAGTAACATTTATTCACCCATGAATCCTGGAAATCGAGGACTGTCACCCCCGGGTGATCTAAATCTGCAAGCGGTCATCCCCGATTTACTGTATTTTCCCAATAAAGATATGTATAGAGTCAAGCATTTTGAATACATTTCTGGAAAGTTCAGTGATTACAAATTTGAGATATTTTAGAACGATTGAAATTCAAATTATGCGTATTACCCCGAACTTACCAAAATTAGATGGTCCGACCCTACAATAAAAAAAATTGTCTGTACGCTAATTCTCTCACGCATTTCTACGTACGCATTTTTTTATTTCGGGCTCTGTGCGTCCACCCCGTTGCAAACCTGTCCTTCTCCCGCGCGAATTTCCCCTTTCCCGCCAGTCGCCACGGCTGCACCTTCCAATCTGGAAAAGTTGTAAAGTAGCGACAACAAATAAAAAATGAGAGTTATAAAATTTTTACAAAAAAAGAAATTACAGTTTTGATTTTTGATTAAAAATAATACCATGTTACACAGAAACAATTTTCGCACCAATCACAGCGCATGTAAGTACAGTGCAACCAACTACAATGCATTTTCACAATAAACGACGCAATAACTCATAATACGGCTACAGCTCTGCATACGCATACGCATACGCATACGCATACATATACGGATACGGATACGGATATGGACACTGATACGGATACGCATACGCATACGCATACGCATACGCATATGCATACGCATACGCATACGCATACGCATACGCATACGCATACGCATACGCATACGCATACGCATACGCATACGCATAAGCATACGCATACGCATGCACATGCATGTACGAGTACGGAAACGAATACAGGTGCAGATACATGTACAGATACGGGTACGGGCACTGGTGCGGCTATTGATACGGATACCGGTACGGGGACTGGTGCGGGTACGGGTGCGGGTACGGATACGCATAAAGATACGGATACGGACACTGACACGGCTATTGATACAGATACAGATACGGGCACGGCCATTGATACAGATACGAATACTAACACGGCTATTGATACATATACGGAAAAGAACACGGTTACGGGTTCAGATATGGATACAAGCACGGATACGGATACATACTCGTCTATTGACACGGAGACGGATATTCACATAGGTATTCATACAGAAACGGATACGTACACGGATAAAGGTACGGGTCCGGACACGGGTACGGACACCGATACGTATACGGACATGGACACGGACATGGATACGGACACGGATACGGACATGCGGGCTGAGATGGAGACGTATACCGAGAGGCAAAAGCACAAAGAGACTGAGACGGAGACGGAGACGGAGATGGAGGTGTGTAAGGAAGTGGATACGGAGGTGGAGACGGAGGTGGAAATGGAGGTGCATAAGGAAGTGGATACGGAGGTGAAGACGGAGGTGGAGACGGAGGTGGAGACATAGACGGAGACGAAGACATAGAAGGAGAGACACAAGCTCAAGGAGACGGAGATAGAAACGGGGTAAGGTGACGGAGTTGGTGACGGAGATGGTGACGGAGACGTACATGCACACGTAAACACACACGGACACGGAGATGGAGACGGGGATTGAAACGGGCAAGGGAACATACTCGGAAACGAACACGCAAACGAAAATGCTTAAAAAAAGGGAGGCGGAGATGGAGACAGAGAGTCACACGCACATGAAGACGTAGACGTAGACGGAGACGGAT
>JAVCKV010127440.1:0-19272 GCA_032274145.1 Herpochondria borealis | reverse complement strand
ATATGTAATTATTTGCTCTAAATTCCCTTTTTTGTTTTTACGTTTTTCTATCACATCAAAACCACCTGTTTGTTCCCAAGTATATTCAGCGATGTTCCAAGTATTGTTGACTAATTCGCCATTTTCATCATAGAATTTTGCACCTACTCTTTTATCTTTTTCATTATATTCATAAACCTCTTTATATACATTCATCCCATTTTTGCACTGAATTCCATTTGGATTATAAAAAGTTCTTATTTCTAAGTTTTGATCATACTGAATTACAGTTTTAGAATGTATATTTCTAAATCCATCTAGTATCCCTGCTCTCTTCCTATGTATTTGTTGATCACCATAACGATATTCTATTTTGGTCAATCTATTTTGATTATCATATGTTAACTTATAATGATTTGCAGTCTTACTTTCTTCATTAGAAATTGGAATTCTACCTTCTTTGATAATGTTTTCTAGTTCTGCTTTGTGTTCTTCAAGACCTTCAACTTTAGATAACGTAAATATTTTGATCTCTCCATTTTTCCAGTCGGAATGACCCAGAATAATAAATGCCGTTAAAATCATTAAATTAGCATTGATATAATCTCTATCTGTAATCCAAATATGAATATTTTTTTGAAAACCAAAACTTCTAGGGGAACTTCTCAATAAATAAGTATCAAAATTTAAAGCTTTTACTAAAGAAAAATTATTAATAAAATCGTGTAAATTTTCCTTATAATTATCCTCTTTACTGTATTCAAAAAGTATAGTATTATTCTGTTTTCCAGTAATTCCTGGTAGTTGAATCACTTGAGCAATAGCTGTAGTAATAGATGGACTTACTACAGAACCAAAGAAAATTTTATTCTTTGTATCTTTTGTAAGTTC
Source organism: Herpochondria borealis (assembly GCA_032274145.1). NCBI lineage: Eukaryota > Rhodophyta > Florideophyceae > Ceramiales > Ceramiaceae > Herpochondria > Herpochondria borealis. Next base: position 18,402 of record JAVCKV010127440.1, on the reverse strand, counting down.
GATAACATCTGTAACAAGTTGTTTAGATTTTTCGCTATTTTCTTTAAATAAATTGGGTTTCGTGCTGGGAACCTTAATTATTTCAGGAACTGACATTACTTAGGATCTTAAATAATTTCTAATCTTACCGCACCAATTGTATCATTCTTGGCCGTCACTCTCAATAACCCAAAATAATCATTCTGATCTATTCGGTTATATTTACATACCACCTGTTTATTAGAACCTTCCGGAAGCATATTATAAAAGAAAGGAAACAAGAAATCTGATCGATATGCCTTTATTCGTTTGGGCAGGGCTAAACTTATACCTGGCTTTGAAATATCTTCTACCCAATGTTTATCATATTCAAAAATAAAAAAACCATCATCAGTTTGGGTCAATACCCCTGCTTGTTCGTCTTTATATAAAACTTGTACCTTTCTCATTTCTTAACCTTTAAATTCTTTAGGGTTAAACAGATTTCAAGGCCCAGCACATCTGCCATTTTTTCTAATGTCAGAAGCGTTGGATTTCCTTTTCCACTTTCAAATTGCTTGATGGTTCTTAGGCTTACATCAGACAGTTTGGATAAGGTTTCCTGAGTCACTCGCAAAGATTCTCTACGAGATTTTATGATTTCTATTAATTTTGAAAGGTGCATTTTAGTACTCTATTTTATGTAATAATACATTATTTATTGAAAAATTAATAAATAATGTATTATTTTGCACTATTTAAGGTTTACTAAACTTTTGACAAATCGTATAAAACGAGGAAAATAGTGCTCCAAAGTTTAGGAAACCACTGTCTAATCAAACAACGACATCAGCGTATCCTTATCCAAACTCTTCATCACACTCTCATCTGTTCTAATAAGGTCTTGCGCTAAATTTTTCTTTTTTTCTTGTAATTTCAGAATTTTTTCTTCGATCGAATCTTTACAGATTAGCTTATAAGCAAAAACCTGTTTGTCCTGCCCAATACGGTGGGTACGGTCAATGGCTTGTGCTTCTACGGCAGGATTCCACCATGGATCGAGGATATATACGTAATCTGCTTTTGTCAAATTAAGCCCAGTATTTCCCGCTTTTATACTGATAAGAAATATTTTTAATTCACTATCATTCATAAATTTCTCTACCTCTTCCTGCCGCTTGCGGGTACTACCATCAAGGTAGGCGTAAGGAATACCGCGCTTATCCAGCTCAGCACGGACGATTGCTAACAAGCTAGTGAATTGAGAAAAAACCAAGGCGTTATGTTCGTCGAGCTCTTCGGTCAGATTTTGTAGCAATATTTTTATTTTTACCGACTCTGCATTTTTACCTGTAAAAGCAGGATTGACCAATAGTGGTGAGTTACACATTTGGCGTAAGCGTAAAAGTCCATCCAGGATTTTAAATTTAGACTTGGCCAATCCCTTCTCTTCTACCTCTTCCTCCAGATCGAGTTTGATTTGTTGCTTCAGTTTGTCGTAAAGTTTTCTTTGTGCAGGTGCCATTTCACAATAAAGTACCGTCTCGGTTTTATCAGGTAAATCGCTGGCGACCTGTTCTTTGGTACGTGAAATCACCAACCACTTGTCGTCATCGTCGTCACCGCCACCCTTGCCGCCGTAGCCGCCGTAGCCTCCGTATCCGCCCTTCTTGCCGGAGCCTCCCTTCTTGCCGGAGCCGCCCTTGCCTCCCTTGCCGGTAGGATAAGCGACTGGAGCAGGTACTGGTGGAATTGGTGCCATCACTGGAGAAGCGACTGGTCCAGAATCGTCATCATCGTCATCATCATCGTCGTCTCCGCACGAGATACCAGTGTTACCACCGCAAGATGGTAACCGCCGTGCCTCGTCGCCCTGTCCACGAAGACTTCTTGAACGAAGCAGTGGGTCATCGGTGGTAGCACTTACTAGAGCAAGTAGTGCTATCAGAAATAGCAGAGTTGTTTTGATCATGGTCATTATACGAAATGGGGTCTTGTAATGCTGTTGCGGGATTTGGATTTTGGATCTCGTCCCAAGAAATTGTGAGAGGATCAAACATGAAAGTGAGTATTTACCATCAATAATAAAGGCCGACTTTGGCTTTTGGGTAACGTTTGGCTTCTACAAGACTAATACAAGACCAAGGAAAGTACGTAATTTTTGGCTGACATCTCTCCAAGATTAGAGCGGGAAAGTACTATCATGCTTTTTCACAAATATTTTTCGACGACTTTTTGGAAGTGGGACATGTGGCCTCACAAGAGTTGATAGCATATTGTATCGGCTTTGTAATTAGGTATATCCTATTCAAAGCGGTATAAATGTATAAATCATAGTAATCGTATAAGCGCGCACCGCCAAATCTCAGATTTCGAAAATACCGTATTGTCTATCGCACGATGTTGGACTATTAGAAAACTAACTGATCTTTCATGTGTGATGCTAAAATACTGGATACTGTCGGCACGAGAACTTGATACAAAATGTCACTGAGAGACTATGCACAAAACTAACGGATCTTTTATGTGTGAGATTCAAATACTGCATTCTGTCCGCACGAAAACTCGATACAAAATGTAACTATAAGGGACTCATTTCGGCCACTATCCTCTCCGTAAACGCCGTTTTAACGTATATTGATTAGTAAGAGGTATTTTCACGCCAGATTTGTGCGCTTTCGATCGCCCACCACACATACACTCCACGGAAACACAAGCAGGTAGGCTAGCTAGCGGCGGCCAGACCACACGCGCGACCGCGCAGATGGAAGATCTCTCTCGTCGGCGTTCATGAAAGGTTGGGAATGACCATGTCGTGTCGGGTATCGTCAAGCGCTCTTCTGGCGCTGTTTGCGGCTGCAATATGGCTGGGTAGTACCTCCGCGTACCCGATGATTGCAGAAGTCCCCGAGGATGAGATGAAGGTGAGAAGAATGAGATAAAAATGATGAAATCCAGTCACATCTCATGTCACAGACTAACCACTTTGTATAGTGCTTCCGATTCAACATTCCTAAAGACGATGATGCCCACATGTCATTCATGGCCATGCCGTCGACCATGTCGAATACCATTGAAGAATGGTATGTTGATCAAATGGCGACATTGTCAAAGAAACGCAACGACGTGGATGGGTCTCTGGCTCGCAAATTCGAGGAGCAGCCATCAGATGACATCCTCAAAGACTTGGACAAATTCATGGAAGAGAATGGTCGCAAGTCAGGCCTGACTCTTAAAATTCAGAAACCCCGCAACCCTCGTCCCATGCGACAGCAGGAGCTCATGTGGTTCACTCCTGCTGTTGTGAATCATATCGAAAAGTATCAACGTAAAACGAAAGAGTGGCAAGCCAACACGGAACTCGATGGGTATTCTGTTTGCTTTGAAAACCATTCAGAAGATAATCAAATCCACGTGATCTTTGATGTCGTTCTGGTCAGTGAAACTTACGAGGAATTAGATGGCGAGGCTTCGATGGAGAAGAAGCATCTATCACCCTTGGAGCAAGAGCTTGCAGCCAGTATCAACGCTGCAAACAGCATCATATCGGAGATGCGATATATGGAGAAACGAGAATCTCGTATGCGGGTGACGACTGAATCCATCAATTCACGCATTCGGTTCTTCTCCTACATTTCGGTAGCCGTCTTGCTATGTGTCACATACCTTCAAGTCACATACTTGAAACGGTACTTCAAGAAGAAGAAGCTCATGTAACTTCGCGGTTGTGTTGCATTATGAGTACCCTAGGGATCTATTTTCTTATGGCTTATCTGAATAGAACAAAGTTAGAGTGCGCCTAAGAGTACGTGGTTTGGTTCCGACCGTTGTGAGGCAGAAATGCTGTGTATTGAGAGATGAATCGAATGGCGCAGCAGAGCCACCGGCAAGGCTGCTGCCCGCCAGTCCTCCTCCACTTCTAGCGCTTCCTCCCGCTCGGCGGCGCGGCAGTACCGCGACCTGCCGGTCCGCGAGGTGGAGCAGGTGGTTGTGGCGGCCGGCATTCACACCAACACTGCACTGTGAGTGATGTTCATACATACACATCATGGCCCTGTGCTGGAAGAATTGGTTCACAAATTGTGGCCTGCGTTCTGTCGAGTGGTCGAGCGACAAGCGACGAGCCCCACGAACGATCCAGCAGCAGCAACAATGGGCTGCCCAAGTTTGGAAGAGACATTGAACTATCTCGAGCAGTACTCAATGTCGATTCCAAATGTCATTCCGAGCATACAGCTGGCCATTTCCGAGTTGGAGGATCGCAACGGAGTGTTTGCGGCGCTCAATCAGACCTCACATCAAGAGCTGGTGACGCAGGTGGCTGGAAATGCTGCTGCCATGCGAATTTTCGATGACGATGATTCAAGAGAAAAGAGGAGCCGACCCGAACTTTGGAGCCAAACGAAAACACAACGAGGGACGCCGAAGCATGGCTAATCTACGGAAAATAGTGGATTGACTGTTTATGGGACGGGGCGATTGAAGCGTGTTCTCTCTACTCTAGCAAAATTGTGGTTGTAAGAGCCGGTATTCTCGGGTCGTCGGTGGCTCTGAATCCCGCGAGGCGTGCGAACGGTCTACCGCTTGACATTGCAGTCGTCGGCAACAGCGACGAGTCCGACCCACCAACCTTGTCTATCATCACTATGAAGATCAACCGCCCCAGGAGCTTTTCAATGACCCCTCATCATTTCCAGAAGCTGCACAACCGGTTACATTGCAGAGCGAGCATGTTGTGACTTGTAGTAAATCCAATGAAACTCGCCAGAGTTTTGGAGGTGGTTCCTACACGGCTCTACCCTCTCCGTACATTTCCATAAGGGTGGACATGGCTTGTTCGCTCATCTCCTGATGAATTCCTCCCTCTGGGTGTGATCGTGTGATTGGTGTCTCCACTTCGTCGACGACGTTCCGGAGGCTTAGCCCACAGCATGTTGTTAAGAAGGCACAAATCTCTGCTGCAGCTGTTTTGCATCATTGCTCCGAGTAGCTTCGAAGATCATGGCATCGTCGAATGTGTTTGAGATATATCTAGCGTGTGGACGTTTGGGGGGATAAATTGATCATGCTTACAACGGATAAAGCGAACTTTGCAATAATATCAACACCACCAACCAGAGGACTCTGTAGACTAGTAGTCCGAGCAACGTGTCCATTCAGTCGTCGATTGTCCCTATCATTAGCGGCATGAAATCCACGCAATACTTGGTCAAGGTCGGCGTCAGCCATCATTGCCGCCGAACAATCTGGCAAAACAGAAAACGATAACAAGGTGTTCAATCAAGCCATTGATGCAACACTGATTCCAATCTCCTAATACCTAGTACTTCAATACTGCAGTGTATCCTTTTGCCGGATCACTTTGGTTTTGTGCGTCAACGGCATCTTTCCAAGAAAGAAAGCAGATGTCACTACTTTAGAAAGAATATTGGGGTATGTAGGTGATGGGGACGCAGGAGTCATTTTACCTAGCTAGAGTGTAGCAATGATCGCATTTGCAATCTTCCCATGATCGCATTTTGCCTGGTATCCTTCTCGTAGCTTGCTGGTAACGGATTTTATACCAGGTATGCCCATTTTCCATGATCGCATATCTGGAGTCTGTCTTGCCAAGCCTGCCCATAATGTAATCACGAGCAATCCATCAAGACTACCATACTAGGTACAGTCCAAGAAGAAAGAAAGCTACTACTAGTACGAGATCAGGATGAGTGAGAGGAAACTACCCATCGTTCCAGCCGCCGCAGCGTCGCGAGAAAGGATGGTTCTACCAGGAACCCCCCCGATGGCAATGAAAAGCCCGAGAAGAAGATAACGAACAAGAAATCTTCCGGAAATGGGGAGACAAAGAAGTCGAAGATCAAGAATAAAACCAAGAAGACTCCTGGCAACGAAGATGGAGCCATTGAAACCACCGAGAAGAAGAAGAAGAGACGAGGGGCGATGGCGAAAAAAGAGCTCATTCCTCCACCCAAGTACAGCAAGGTTTCGGACAAGACCCGCGACAAGGTCTTGACCAAGATTGTGGTGCTCGTTGGGAGGTCCAACAGGGTAAGCCTCAAGTTTGCCAACGTCTATTTGGAAAAGTTTCTTAACGAGTGCTACTCCTGCATCACTAAAAAGGAAAAAGAGGGCAAAGGCATTTCGACGAAAGCTCTTAAGATCTTTGAAAAGAACCACATGCCAAAGATGAAGGGACTCCAAACGGGCGAGAAGGTCTATGTCCCACTGGAGCTAGACACGAGAAACGAAATCTGGTTATTCCGAAAGCAAGGCCTTGCTGAGTTTTCCGAGTTTCTGAACATGTTGGACGGACTTAAGGAATGGGAAGATGAACCATACGCAGATTGGCTTCGAAAGCTAGGTCACGGCTTCAAGGTTTCTAATGTCTTGAAGTTCCTCAATGCTAGCATCAAGCTCGAAAAGTTTGTCACGGAGAACAAGAAAAACAGGAAGAAATGCTTGAACGAGTACATTGGATTCTTCAAAAATCACTTCGGGACTTTGACGGAAAGGAAGGACATGTGGTGGTTCCTTAAGGAGGAAGCAAAGGACGACGGCGAGGAAATCACTACGTTGTTCAAATTTCGTTTGAATGAGGCGGAACAGATGGTCAAGTTGCCTTGATGTGATGCATTTCCGACAGACCGAAACCGCCACCGGTGGTCTTACGATACATGCTTGCCATGGATGAATCAAATCAGTACATGTTGAGCTGTACCGAGAGTACCCATCACATGCATCTCGTAGTAATCTACACTAACTCTATTTCATGTAATCATGCTTGCGCGGCACTAGGGCTCTTTTGCCGCAACGGGGCAGCCGTGGTGGTCGCTGTGGGAGTGGGCGCGGCAGCTCCGACGCTTGCCCCTACTTCCAAATCGTCCACCAGGTACGGTTGCCTTTGCCAAATCTCAACGCTCGTCGTCGTTGTCTCGTATCTTGGTCGACATCACTTCTTACAGCGCCACGACGGAACTCTGGTTTCTGGAGGTGGGATCCTTGAAGTGGGAGGGTCGTCTTCCGCCAGATGATTCGCCTAGGAGGAAGCGGATCGTAGTCGAAGCAGTGAAAGCGCTTGTCTTGGAGGGCGCACGAAATCTGGCGCCATTTCGACGTGCCACAGTGGCACACTACGCACAGGCTATACGTCCGATTCCAAAGGACGGGCTCCCTTCCGTGGGTTACATTCGATCCGAACTTTACTCGGTCGTGACGCACTCTAGGATTACCCTCGCTCCCTTACTTGGTGCGCTAGCGGCTACGGAGATCGTTGACGATGTCGACTCGGATGTGTTGGCACCGTATCGACCGACACAGTTCTTTGACGACCAATTCCACCAATCTGGATGCTAACAGACGCCAGACTCTCCAACATGCTCAACGTATGTGCGATACTTGTTCGTGATGCCCTCTTCTACTCGGACGCGAACGATGCCGGTCAATCAACTGTTCGATCATACGGAACTGCTACTATAGATTAGACAACATCATGTTCCATTCAATGTTCCGAAGCATCAGCATCAGCTTTGGACCGACACTCGGAACGCTTGTGTTGCTTCCAGTCGGTCCGCTGACATGCCTTCGAGCAGTAAAACATGTTAGAACAGCGGGAGCAGCGCAGGAGATTTTCCTTGGTCTTTCCGCAATTTGCGCACATATTGGCTCTGTCATTCTCTTCTTTGTTGAAACAAATTTGGAGCATTTGAAACTGGACGTCGTGTCGCACACAAAGGCCGTTCCCCGTGTCCAAGTTGTTGGAGTCGGAAAACGTTCCATCATTTTCTGCTATGGCCATGGCTTCCAACTCGGAGTACGTCCCGACGTCTCCTTTTGCGCGCTCGTCTTCAGCCAGCTTGGATAGGAAGTCGAGAGCTTCGTGTCTCTTATCAGACTTGGTCGCACACACAATACCAGCCTCCCAAAACGTCACGGAGATTTCATCGGAGGCGGCCCGAGCAGTGGCGTTGATTGACCTGTGCTTGTCACGGAACATCATGGCGTACGTGAAACTCTGATAGCCAAATTCACGTTCATCGCGGCCAGATAGACTAATCGCTCGCGCCACATTCGCTAGCATACCCGGAAGGAAGAGGAGTACCAGGTCCGAATATACGACACTGTCTCCGAGCCACCAGTCGGAATGCTCGTGAATGTCTTCCAGCAACAATCGGACTGCGCGTACATCGCGAACACTCACGGGAGCTGCTGTGTGTTCTCTTCGTTCGTCCTTGTATAGAACATACACCGACTCGAAAATTGCTTTGCGTTGGCATCCAAAGCAGCGTGGTTGTACAAAGTGCGAAAACTGTTTTCGAATTGCGGATTTACAACCCGGACACGCAATGGTGGGAAAGATTCGTTTGATTTCAACCAGGTCTTCGTGTCGAGATCCAAAGTAGATGATTGCCTTTGTCGTCGTCGTGACGACTGTGTTTTTTCCGCTGGATCGAAGTTAGTCAGATGCGTCTTCATGATGATTATGGTTCCTGTTGGGCGTGCGTCTGACCGATTTGTGAGGTCTGGCTGACAATGAAGCTTCCTGCACGATCCGACCGTTGATCTTGTGTCTGTCGATACTCTTCGTCTCTAGCTTAGCTATTGCTCAACGCTGCTCTAACAGAATAGGCACCTCTTTCCCAACAAACCGCAACGCTGTCAGGGTGATCAACGAGAGTGGGCAGAAGACAGACTCAGCACGCAAGCTAAGGCTTCTCTGGTTTCAGTTCCAGTCGCCTGCCAGTTTCCTTTAACAAACCAGCTTGCTCACTTTGGGTACTTTTGCATCTCGGTAGGCGGCCCAAAAGAAACTATTCTTTGGAGGAAGCCGCCCGTAGAGGTGCATAAATTCAAGCTTGCGCCCTTCTAGCTGATACCAGCCCGTTGCTGTGGCTCGTTCAAAGCCAAAATTCACTGGACCTGTACCCATGGTCACGTTGGGTTTCCACTTTTTTGAGTCAATGCCCTTCATCTTCCCTGGGATCGTGTTACATGGTGATAGATCCGGTCCAGAAAAAGCCCAGTGCTCCATTGCATACCGAAAGATGGACATGTACTTCCATTGATCACCTCCAAATTCCGTGCCCTGTTCGAAATTGTGAACAAGAGCCTTGACACAGTGCAGCTGATCCTGGAGGGTTTGATTCTGTCGTACCGCACGAAACATTTCCTGACGTCGCGCATCAAAGTCCTTGGGAGGTATCAGTGTCCTTAGATAGCTGCAGTTTCCGGTCCACATGGCTCCCGGTGTATGATGGTTTGGTAGAAACATGAATTTGTTGACGCACAGATTACAGCCTTGCTTGGAGGATGTTCGACATGCCTCCGACACTGCCGACGCTGTCGCAATCTTTCGTATCCGATTGTTGTTGCCAGACGGGTTGAAAGAACCTTTGTCATGCAGGTAGACTACAACATCAAGAGGGTGCTCCACACAGTATTCATGCAAGTCTTGCAAGGTAATCACTTCTTCTCCCTGCTCCTGGTATCGGATTCGGTTGCAATTGGGGTTGTCGGAGCAGATGACGGAGTTTGTCAAGTTTGCTCCAATCAAGTTGTAGTAAATTGGTGCAGTTCGAAAAGTCGAGTTGTCGATCTTGTCTAGTTGCTCCGCAACGATTTTCAAGCTTTGGTTGACATTGGCTGGGTTTACAAAAGCATTGTAGAAAATGGCAAAGCCTGGGTCCCCTGGAGATCGCATTGTCGTGTCTTCTTGCAGGATTGAAGTGACGGGAGCTGGGGTAGGATCTGGTTCAACCTCAGAAACCGGTGTATCGCCCTCGTTTCTGATGCCATCGAAAACGGGATCTTTCTCTCCTTTCTCGTTCTTGTTGACGTGTACTTTTTTCTTCTTCCCCGAGATGCCCCACTCCATAAAATTCTCCTTTTGATGACGAATGGTGCTATTGTAAATCACCTTGGGTTTTGTCTTCGAGTGAAGGTAGATTTGATATCCAGCAAATACGAGGAGCGATGGGATGTAGATCTTGACGAAAACCCACATGAACGATTTCTTCTTCTTTTCCTTCGCCATTCCGTTGATTATCCTACGTGTAGTTGAGGGGGTTCAGTTTCATTTGCACACTCCGTCACCCTTGGAGATGGGAGGAACGACGGTTGAATTGCTCGTGCTGTCCGAGAGTGCGTTTTCTGTCATCGTCAGATTTGAACGCAATGCAGTTGGCGGCACGGCGTACTGGCACCGCATTTTGAGGGTATTAACTAAATGTTCAAAATAGGGTTAGGGATACACGAAAGACTGGCGCGTTCTTCGTGCCGCGCACCTGATTTGAAAGACATCAACCAAACTGTTGTCGACGTCAATGAAGCGTTAGATTGGTGCTGGCAGAAGCTTCATCAACAACAACCACAGCCTCTATCCTAGGGACGTCGAGCTCGACATCAGCATTAGCAGACACATCAAGCCTGTCTGTCAGAACCAGCTCAGTCAAAGAATCAGTCAGTCCAAACCTGGATCTGAAACTGTTGCTCCTTGTTGCAAGTTTGTGCGCGACTGTTGAGGTTGAGACGTTTGGAGAACGAGGTTGTGCGGAACGACTGGTTTATTTTGTGGAATTGTGTTGTTTTGGAGTCGATGAGGTAGACAAGAGAAACAGTGGGGAGTCTGGAAGTTAGTCGATCAGTCTTGTTGTGCCTTGCCAGGAATCGCGAAGTCCCGGGTTGACATCATTTTCAGACTGTCACGAGCATGAGTGAACATCTGGAGAAATCAGAGCAATCCGACGAGGATGATGACATGAAATACATTGAATCGCATTTGGAACCGGTGAAGGAAGAGAAGATGGAGAATACTAGCCTCAAGAAGTTCCTCGAGGAGGATGAGCAAAGCCGCTACTTCATGAGTGAACCATCGATTAGTTCGCAGGGTGACCTTGACGACTCCTTCCATCCATCGGATCTCCTTTCCCCACCAGGTAGCCTTTCGGATGCAAGCACCAATCACTTGTTACCACCACCTCCTCCCCCTCAACAACCGACTGTCGTGTCGTCACCTGGAAACACGAGTATCAGCTCACGTGACAATAGTCCTCGGATGAACCAACACAAGGTTCAAATGCAGTTTATGCAAGACAAGAGATCGCGACTGAAAATTGAGTCCACGCCCTATGGTCCAGTCTTGGTGGCACGTGCTCGAGCACCCCCAAAAGAGGAGGTTTCATCGTCAACGTCGAGTGTATCACAGGGAAGACAACAGCGAGCTCAGGAGTTTCTTCAAGATTTGAAGTTGCAATCCATTGGAGCTGTAGAGGATGCTGATACGGACGACTTTGATTCGGTGCCGGCAGGAGCACCCGATAGGAGTGGGATATCTGCAGTGATGCGGCGGCAGGGATCGCAGAATCAAAACGCGGATGAGACAGTTGTCATGACGTTGTCGGATGATTCAGATGGGGAGAATGATTTGGAACCGCTTGACTGGGAACAACAGCATTCAGCAGATGATGAGCATACATTTGAACGCCCACGACGAGTGCGAAGAGTTCCATCTTCGAATAGCAAGTCATCCTCCTCAAAAACGGGTACTCCAGGTCATCGACGGACAAGAAGCGGAGACGGAGCGGCGGCGAACCTCATGACCGGCGGCGTTGATTGGAAGGGAATGCAACAAGACATGCTTCCCATGCCATCAATCGATGATGATGATGAGACAGAGACCGAATCAAAAGACCCGATACCGCAAATACGACACAGTGCATCCGGTGGATCATCGTCGAGACCGAGAAACATCAAACAGGCTCGACACCCGCCTACTCCAGTTGAAACACCAATTGCAGGATCACCAGGCGGCTTTTCGATAGGATCTACTGGAAGTTCCAACCAGCGTAGAGCCCGAAAACCACCGAGACAGCGGTCGATGCCAAACGTTTTCAATGGTTCTCAGTATACGTCACCGCAGCCTACTATAATGCGTAAAGGATCCTTGGGTTCCCCTCGGGTACCAACGCAAAACCAACATCAAAGGAGTCCTTCGGCATCAAGTTGGGATTCACGTGGAAGTTTTCCTGATGGACTATGGGGAGACCGTCAGGGGGCTGGAGTGAATGCTCGGTTTGGACAGGGGGGGCGTTCCTCAGAAAGAATCCAGTTCGTAAGCCAGATACACGCGTCGGGTGAAGGTTTTGACAATCGAGGCAGTTTAGCATACCACGAGCACTCACAAGCTGACATACCGCAAGCGCTTCCAGAGGTTGTCGGCCATGTTCCGCGTGGCTACTTCCAGCGAGAGGCATCTGAGAACAGCCACATTTCAGGTTTGAGCCGCGGCTCAACCTTCTCGTGGTTATCAGCCAACGAGGAATCCATGGAAGCGTCTGAGACAATCGAAGCAGAACTAAAGCGCTTGAGCTCTGCATACCCAGAGTCTGATATAGAAGACGAGAGCGAAATCGAAGCACGTCACATCTCAGGCAATCGTATGCATTTCAATGGCGAAAGACTGAGTAAGGCAGAACCGCTGTTTGAGAGTAACGACTACCGCAGTACGGGACAAAAGGTAATGCGCTCGCGCAATGGTTTCGGACGGCGTGTCTCAAACGCAGCTATGTTCAAACCAGTATTGGCTGCTGATACGAAAGACAACCCAACGTTTGTATGTCCCCAGTGTGGACTGAAGCAAAGGTCCTTCTTCACAGTAAACTCTGCGCCTGCACAACTGGAAGGTCCCGCAAGTTACCTTGCGCTGTACTTTGGTTTGTATGTCATATCATCACTCTATATATTTGGGCTACAGGAAGGATGGAAAGGGTTGGATTGCGTCTACTTTGCTGTGATTACATTGACAACGGCAGGTCTTGGTGACCTAGTTCCCACTAGTGACTCAGCCAAGATTGTTTGCTCGATCTTCATCTACTTTGGCGTTGCTTGCATCGGTTTGTTGCTCGGTACTTACCTCGCTGGAATGATGGATGAACGCTCTCAAGCGATGGCGATGGAATCCAGGATTGACAGTTGCGTGAATTGTTCGAGAGTGAAGATGGTGAAACACCGCGAGGAGAAAATGTTGGCGTCAATGGTTCGCAAGCGGTATAATAACGGCCTGAGGCCCAATGGACGTGTTTCTATGTCCGAGAGGTCTACTTGCAGCACTGACGCCCATGAGCAACTTCTGCAAGCGACAAATGAACGCGCTGAGAAGAGAAGGAAGCATCAGCATCACCACGATGGTCCACCCCAGCCTGGTGCGAGAGGGGGGCCGCTGTTCGTTGAAACGGCATATCCAATGGAGTCGCCATCGGCCGAGTGTGATGGGCAAGGGAGGAGCGACGCGACCCCATCAAGCCTGCAAGTCATTGACGAATACGGCAGCGACCCCACGGAAACTCTCGGTCCATCGAGCCCCCCTCGATCATTTCCTTCGCCATCATACAACTTGGGATCTCCGATGACGACTCAAATCCTTGGTCGACAGAAGCATACTCGACATCAGTCCATTGATGTGGGCCGTAGCTCAAGTTTCTTCTCGGCTGGCCCTGCTTCCACAGGACGACCAAATACCGAGTCAAGGGGAAGGACTGCTAGTGAAGATGCTCCAGCTGTCAGTGAGAACAATACGCTACACAGCAGTTTCTCGCGAAACATTCCCTATCATCGCGGTCACTCCAGTGAGTTCGACTATGGCGAGGATGTAAGTGAGACTGAAACAGCCAGCGCGGGTTCCGAAATGTCGGAAATTCGCAATCCAGGCAGCAAAGAGAGCAAAATCAAGACAGCCAAGTATGTCTTTCTGACCTTGAAACAAGCTTTGATGAACTCGATTGTCATTATCGCTATTGGCAGCATGGGTTTCTACTTCATCGAAAGAATGAGCGTCGTCGATTCCTTTTACTTCACAACAGTATTGCTAACCACAGTAGGATACGGAGACATCTATCCTGTCACCAATGGTGGGAAACTCTTTGCTACAATCTACGTCTTGGTTGCTGGAACGGTGTTGCTGAATAATATGTCACTGATCAGTATGATTCCTCTCGAACTGAGAAAAAGGAGAATTGAAAAGGCAGTCCTTACCCAGTTTGGCGATCAGCTCGACGATGCAGCCCTTGAAGAGTTGGCTACCGGTCCTCTTGTACAGCGGCTTCAGCTGTCATCAGCCCGCCAGGATGGCCTTGCTGAATGCACGAGAGAAATGTTTGCTCTTGCTATGCTTGTGCGACTCGGGAAAGTGACAGAGAGAGAGGTACGACAGACGTTTGCAGCGTTTCATCGACTCGATGTGGATAAGGAGGGTGTATTAAATAGCAAGACTATCATCACGGGATTGATGCACAGGAAGAAATCGATGAAGGATTTCTCTGCGTACCAACAACAAGAGCCTCCAGCTGCCCCGCCGCCGCCTCCTCCTTATAACCCGACAGGGAATGGAACATCGAACACATACTGGTTTGGAGACACAGGCTCGCTTCATGTCGCGACGGAGTCAAGCACCTTTCGCTTTCCAACAGCAGCCCAAAATGGACAGAGAAACCGAAACGGCGAGCACGCTGCATTGCTGGGTGAACGTGGTCAGGATCGAAATTCGTTCGCTGGGGGAACATTTCCTGGTTATGACGAAGAAGAGGGTGTTCAGTTTTAGGAAGGTGTAAAATCGGTCTACAAGTAGTCCACATATTTGGAGGCGCGCTTTGGAATTCCAACGTTTTGCCTGCCGTATCAGAACGTCCACCGTTGGGAGTGAATTCCCACTTTTGGCCTTCCTGCCCGATGATGTGCTTCGTTGTGAAAGCTAGATAGCGTTTTGTCTGCTGACCTGTCAGATTGGGTGATTTGATGATGCCAATCTGCAGTTCGTAGGTAAGATAGATGGTGCAGTTCTTGCTTTTAGCTACAAGACTGAGCGTTGGTACATGTGCATGTAGCACGTGTCATCGTGAAGCAACTTCGAATGCCAACATCATCAGCGTCGAATCGACATTCGTCTCTCAACGTCGTCAACAAGCTTCTCGAAAATGCTGGACTAGAATCAGAGAGCTCTCAAAACCAAGACCTCAAACAATCGCACATCAACTTCTGATGAATTGCCAGAAAGCAAACTAACTTCTCGAAAATGCTGGGAAGAGCTTGCCCACGACTAGAATGAGAAACGATTCACCCCTCTTCGTCCTTTAGCATCATTACAATGTTGCCGGTAATACACTATTTACCTCTGAGAAACCGCTGGGAAGTTTCGAAGCAAAATCAGAAAAGGTCAAACTGCAAGAACTGCCTCACTCACATTCTCACCACGACTTGAACCTCAAGAGTGCACGTTGGTGTCCAAAGGCTCACAAAACGTCTCTCCAAAGTAGACAACCCAGCACACCATGGCGTCAACTTCGTATTACAGCAGCTACAACGCCAAAATGGCAGAGCTTGTGCCAGAGTTAAAGAGCAAGTATGGGCAATGTCCAATGAAGCGTGACAAGTGGGTTAGGGCCAGCGAGACCGTCCCCAATGGCAAGCCAGCCTTTCTTGCGCACCCCAAACCTTCCAAGGGCCAGACAAACCCTGTTAAAGAAGACTATGTCTGGGGTCCTGGTAGCAAAGGCTTTGGATACTACCATTTGACCACCCAGGACGCTTACAAGGCCTTGGGGGCTCGCTTGGCGAACGAGACCGTTCCGGGCTGCGGCTGTTTTGGTGGCAGTTCCATGAGCAGCAAAGACAAGAGTGATCTCAAGCAGATTGAAATTCTCATGTACAGTCGTGGTCAATCCCCCAAGCCAGATGACGCCTATGCTAAAGAGCATGCCATCCAAGCCAACGGCCAAGCCTTCAGACCAGCAGACGACATCGGTGTCTGGGAGTTGAAACTGAAGTCTAAGCCAGTAGCATAAGAGATTGGTGAATCAAACGCATGCGCCGCTGGTTCTGGAACAAGTTGAATATGAATTTTGAACGACATGCGAGGTGATCGCTGAACCCATCAATCAAGCGCAAGGCCGGGTTCCATCATTTTTCCATTTTTATTAGTCGTAACATTTTTGAGTCTGACGTACCCTATCAACCAACACAGTATTTGTTTGTGTTAATGGCTATTTACACATAATAATTTACCAATAGAAAGCGTCACCTGTCTGTTATTCGCCAGCACTGCGAAACAACGATTCCTGCGCCACTTCCCATGGCACACACAGTTGCACCCATTAGCACATACATCGTAGTTGTCATTTCGCTCACTTGAAGGCTTCATCTTCTCTCTAGAAACATAGAGTTAAGTTGAATCAATTCCACTCGTAAACTGCTGCTCCTCATCATCAATCACGAGGTCGTCGAAAACGAATGAAATCTCGCCGCAAACGGCCATATATATTCACCTGTGCCGCATGTAATGGAATAGAGAGAAGGTTGCGGCCTCGCCAAGATCGAGTTTGGGGCACCGTCTCCCGACCTAGTGAGCGTACCAAACTTGCCTCTCGCCACATGCGACAACTGAGTTCGTAACAGTCAAAGTCGTCGAAAATATGTCAAAGGCAACAACTTGCTGACATGTATTGAGGCCAGCGTTCAGAACATCCAAAAGGGGCTTGTCTACAATGGAAACAAAGAAATCTCCAGGTCCTAAAGTATTTGAATATCAGGGTGGTACCACAGTATAGCTTTTCTTTCCGTCCAGAGTGCTGCCCACACTGTGGGCTTTCGCACAGTGCTTCGTGTTCTTGCACTGTTTGCTGTGGCTGCGACGATCACCACGGTCAGTTGCACTGACAGAGTGAAGTGAGATAACAACGGGAAAAGCAACAAGGCGATGGGATATAAAAATGATGATCGCTGCGGTTCAGTTATTATGGCATAACTTTCCTTGTTGTAAGCTTCCATCCGCGTTTCCATGCGCAACTAGCAGGGCTAGTACAGTAAGTACAGTACTGTATATAGTGTCAAATGTCGAAATGATGAGAGCAAATCTCAAATCTTCGATCTGTGTGCTCGTCATCTTGAATCTTATTAGCTGTACCTTCCGCTTGTCGTACATAGTTCTACCCATGGCTTCTGTTCTTCAAGGCTTTGATGAGTACACAGAGACGCCTGGAGAGTCGGAAGTGTACGATTTTGTGCCGAAACATGAGCGTTCCACCAAGAACAACCCACTGTGCGGGATTTGTCTGCCCGAATGGCTCGAGATTTTGTACAAGAGGCACCGTCAGATTGACTGGATAACATACTGGCCTCGCTTGATTGTGATTTCATTACTGGCATGTATCAATTCACTTCTTGCTGTTCCAGAGTGGTTGATTTACGGAAGGCGCATTGAGCAAACAAAGATCGACCCAAGACCAGTCTTTGTATTGGGCCACCCACGAACTGGTACAACTCTGTTACACAGCCTACTCGCATTAGACACCAAACAGTTTGCCATTTGTACAACCTTCTGCTCGGGATTTCCCTCGTCTCTCTTGTGGTTTGAACGTCTGGGAAAGACCCTCTTTAGTGGCGTTATTGACGATACGAGACCCATGGACAACGTCAAGTTACATTTTGACTTGCCACAAGAAGATGAGTTGGCTACCAACGTACTATCAGCTGGTACCAGTGCCTATATGCCAATCTTTTTCATGAAACAAGAACGCGAATCTAGACCGTACTATGCGTACGACGACAAGGCTATTGAGTGTGACGAAGCGTTGCCAGGGCCCGTCATGGCGCAAGCACGCAAACGATGGACAAATGCCTTTCTGTACTTGCTTCGAAAACTGACACTTCGAGATGAGTTGTTGAATCCTTCCTCTGAGCACCGCTTGCTGCTCAAGTCTCCTGTCCACACGGCTCGGATACCGTTGCTGCTCTCCCTCTTTCCTGACGCTCAATTCATTTATATTCATCGCAACCCCTATGACGTCTTTCGATCGTCGGCACACATGGCAGACACAACGTACTGGTACAGCTACTTAAACACTCCTTCCAAGGAGGAGATTCAAGAATTTATTCTCCGACAATACGAGATATTATGGGATCGATACGAAGAAGGGCGAGCCATGCTGCGAGACGATCAACTGATGGAGGTTTCCTTTGACGAGTTGGCCAATGAACCTCTGGAAACGGTGCGCAATATCTATCAGCATTTTCAATGGAAGGGATGGGAGAATAATGCGGAATGCAAGGTTAAAGCAGAAGTGGGAGAAGTCAAGTCTTATAAACGAAACAGGCACCGTTCACTTTCGCCAGAGCTGAAAAAGATAGTCGAAGAACGATGGGGTCCATCCTTTGATCGATTGGGGTATAAGCGTTCATGAAAAGGTCTCGGTGTTTGCAGCATCAATGATACCAACATGACGAAATAAACCCGCACCAACCTCTCTGTTACGAGAACACCTCTTGCGTGGAGAGTCTTGCTGAGTTCTTTTCTTGTTGCTACTCAGCTGCACCTTGTGACCTCCAATGATCCCCTGGATAATCTACTTGGTACGCTCGACGAAGTTCCTGGTAGGAAGCCCCATTGCTTGCTATGTT
>JAVCKV010127329.1:0-19273 GCA_032274145.1 Herpochondria borealis | reverse complement strand
TTGGCGGGTCACTGCCAGCGGACTGCCGAGGATATTAAGGATCTGGGATCATGAGAGAGCGGGGTTCGAAGCAGCACTTTTCGATTCAAGCGTTACAAGTCATCGATGCCTTTTTGGTTTGGTGTGGCTTTGTGCTAGCTTCCGCCCTTTACGATCCAGTTCGTTTGATGTTGCAGCTTTCAGAAGTGGGGCAAAAAGGACTGGTTGGAATGATGTGGGTTGTCTTTGTCGTTGTTCCCCTCACTCCTTTGGCACTCGAGCGATTTGGTTACTACGATAATCTTCTGAATCGGCGTCGAGGACAGAACTTGACCATTTTATTTCGTGGGTTGCTGTTGGTTGTTTTAATTGTTGGGGTCATCGCTGTTTTTGGAAAAATCCTTGATACGAGACGGTTGATCTTGGGATTGGGGCTGGTTTTCAGTGCCCTGCTTCTTTGGTGCCGAGCTTTCATGACAACGAAGTTTTTGCGTGCACGGGCTGCTTCTGATGGCTTTGCCGAGAAGGTCGTTCTGGCCGGTAGCTCGGAAGAGACTCATGGTTTTTTGGAGGAGTTGGAAGCCGGCGTTTTAGAGGCTTGGAAAATTGTGGGCCACTTTGACTTAGAGAATAAGTCGGTGGAAGATCTGGATGATCTGATTAAAGCTGAAGCAGTTCAACGGGTGGTTTTTTTGACCAAACATTCTGAATTTGAGAGGGTGGCTCGTGCTGTGGAGACATGCGAAGCCCAAGGAGTTGAAGCATGGATTGGAGCTTCTTTTCTACGAACTCAAGTTGCTCGCCCTGGTTTTGATGTGATTGGAGGTCATCCCATGCTGGTCTTTCGATCAACTCCGGAGCTTTCATGGCAGCTCTTTGCCAAGAAGCTGGTCGATGTGATCGGGGCGCTTGCCATCATCGTGTGTTCATCACCTTTCTGGATCGCTGCGATCATTGGGATTCGTTTAAGTAGTCCTAAGGCTCCGGTCTTTTTTACTCAGCAGCGTGCTGGCTTATATGGAAGGGCATTTCGAATTTTTAAATTTCGGACAATGGTTCCTGATGCCGATAAGCTTCTCGATCAAATCAAGGAGGAACATGGAAACGAGGTCGACGGACCGGCTTTTAAGCTCACTTCCGATCCTAGAATCTTTCCATTTGGGAATTTCCTGAGAAAATACAGTATCGATGAATTACCCCAGATGATTAACGTCCTCATGGGCGATATGAGTTTGGTTGGCCCGCGTCCTTTGCCTGTGCATGAGATCGAAGCGATCAAGAAGTCGTCACACCGACGGCGCCTCAGTATGAAGCCAGGAGTGACGTGTATTTGGCAGATTTCCGGAAGAAGCGATATTACGGATTTCGAAGAATGGGTTAAATTAGACGAGTCTTACATCGATAATTGGTCAATCTGGGAAGATTTCCGAATTTTGTTTAAGACGATCCCAGCGGTATTGTTTAGCAAAGGAGCGCGATGAATAGAATTTGGACAATTTCTTTACTGTTGGCGGCGGCATCCTTTGTGATCATCTGTGCGACTGGGATCGATCTGATCAATAGTCGGACGGGTGTGGGGCTACTCGGGCTTGGTTTGGCAGGACTGATTTTGTCCGTGCTTTCCCTGATTAATCCTCGTTCGGATGCTAGGGCGGGATTGATTGCCTTAGTTTTTCTTGGGGGCGGTTATTTTATTTGGCGCGCCTACAGCGCAGGGCCAGCGAGTCTTGCGTTAGCTGATACTGTCTTGGTCCTATTGGGGCTGGGGGTCTACTTCGCTGTTTCTTCGACAAACATGAAGACACGGTGGATTTGGATCGTCCTTTTGTTTGGCCTTGCGGCCCTGAATACTGGGATCGCGCTTTATCAGAGATTTTCCAGCGAAGTCTTTTATTTTTG
Organism: Herpochondria borealis; assembly: GCA_032274145.1. Lineage (NCBI taxonomy): Eukaryota > Rhodophyta > Florideophyceae > Ceramiales > Ceramiaceae > Herpochondria > Herpochondria borealis. Next base: position 17,395 of record JAVCKV010127329.1, on the reverse strand, counting down.
GCAGGATCGATCCGGAGATGCCCAGCTTATTGGAGGACTTTTTGGTCATTATAACGCTTTTGCATCGTTTCTTAATGGTTCGATCTTTTTCCTCTTGTCCTACCTCTTTCTTGGAAAGAAGACATGGGTCAGGGCCGCTTTTGGCATCGTGAGTGTGGGGATGTTGGTCGCGCTCTCTTTGAGTGGTTCCAGGGGAGGGTGGTTATCTTTTGTGGTAGGAGGTGTTGTCTGGATGTTGGTCCTCTGGGTCTATTTAAAACAACGCGGAAGCAAGATGGTGGGGGTTGCTGCGCTTTTAATAGTGGTGTTTGCCGTTGGTGGTGGGCTTACCTCCTCTTTGGTTCTTGATAAACTGACTCAGAGTCGCGTTGTGGTAGAGAATCCCGAACAAGAGCTCGACATTAACTTGGCGGATTCTGATGGAGGCCGGTTTGCCTTCCAGCAAATGGCTTTTGAGGTTTTTCAGGATGCGCCCGTTCTCGGGCAGGGGCCGCGTGCATTTTCTTATCGCTCGCTCGAAAAGTGGGATTCCGAGGCTCTGAGTCTTTTGAGTTATCGTCCGATGTACGCTCATAATGAATATCTTCAGGCTCTCTCAGATTATGGATTAGTTGGTTTTTTGATTATCTGTGTCTTGCTCTTTTCGCATGGAGTTTTGGGTTTTGTTTGTGTTCTTAGTTCTAGCCCTAAAGACGATGATCTTACGATTTGGAAAATTGGTGCAATGGGCGGATTGACTGCTGTTCTTTGCCAGTCTTTCTTTAGTTTTCTGTTCCATTTTCCTGCTTGTATGGCGCTTGCAGCTTTTCAATTGGGGATTTTAGCGACAAAACCGGCTACTGCTACAAAGGGTATCAAGGAGAGCCGGCTTGGTGGACGTATTACAGGATTGTTTGGGGGAGGTGTTGCGATTGGCTTGCTATTACTTGGCTTACCTCTTGCTCAGTCCTATCTTCTGAATCGGAAGGGAGTCGAACAGTTCACTTCCGCCGGATCCTCAGAAGAGATGTTGGTAGCCTTCGACACCCTGGAAGCCGCCGGTAATAAAGGTGTCGATCCAGATATTTTTGAAGTCGTTGCGCAACAAGCAATGGCTTACGCAAACAACGCTAAGGAACGTGGCGAGATAGAAACGGCGCGGGTTTTCAATTTGCGGGCAAAAGCGGCTTTGGAACGAGCGCTCGAATTGAATCCCTATTTTGGAGAAGGGATCGCCGGTTTGCCCCGGATTGAAGAAGCTCTGGGGAACTATGCCGAGGCTGAGAAAGGTCATCAAAGGGCTATGAGCGACCTTTGGACACGAGAAAGCAGTTTCCGTGTGTGCTATCAGGCGGCTCGGAGCTCTTTCTTTAATGCGTTTCGAGCAAAAGATGACAACGAAGCTCTTATGTTATTGAGAGAGTCGCGCCGTCGAATGGATCGCCGGCTCGAAATTTTACGTCGTACTCGGCACGCCTCAGGGGCGTTGTCGTTCCGGTTAGAGTTGGAAGCTTGGATTGATTTTTATGAGGCCCATCTCCTATTCATCAAAGGAGACGACATCTGGAAGAATGCGCGCCCGCGAAATCCAGAGCTCGCTTATGCTTTGCTGGAGGCCGCTCAGAAGAGGTTTCAGCGTTCTGAAAAGATAGTTCGTAAAAAAGATATTCGTTGGGAGCGGGACTCAAAACAGCTCGCGACTCATCTAAAATTCCTGCAGGCAGGACGGGTTCAGCCGGTCGCCTTGAGTGAAGAAGAGATCATTAAAATCTTAGCGCCTCAGGCTGGTCTTGCTTCTGGTGCCGCCAATCGTTAAATCTATGCAGATGAGTTCCAATTTCGGCATGAAGCTTTTCTCGGGTTCTGCCCACCTATCTCTCGCCCAAGATATTGCGGCTAACCTGAAATGTCCGCTTGCTGATGTAAGTGTGACGGCATTTCCCGATGGCGAAACTTTCGTTAAAATTAACGAAAATATCCGAGGCGAGGATGTCTATATCATCCAGCCGACCTGTCCGCCGACCAACCATAATCTTATGGAGTTGATGATTATGGTGGACGCTGCAAAGCGGGCTAGTGCTGGTCGTATTAATGCCGTCATTCCATTCTTTGGCTATGCACGGCAAGATCGCAAAGACCAACCCCGCGTTCCTATTACCGCGAAATTGGTGGCCGATCTTCTTTCTGCGGCGGGAATTGACCGGGTTGTCACGATGGATCTTCACGCCGCGCAGATTCAGGGCTTTTTCAATATTCCAGTCGATCATCTTTACGGTAAACCGGTTATCATTCGTGAGCTGCGTGAGCGATTTGGCGACAACTGTGAAAATCTCACTGTCGTTTCGCCTGATGTTGGTGGAGTCAAAATGGCTCGTGCCTATTCCGATGCCCTTGGTGCTCGCCTGGCGATTGTTGCCAAGCACCGGATATCGGCGACTGAAGTTGAAGCAATGCAGGTGATTGGTGATGTGGAAGGACGGGATGTTGTTTTAGTCGATGATATGACCGAGACAGCTGGGACACTCTGTGCTGCTGCTGAAATTTTGAAAAACCAAGGTGCTAAAAGGATTTTTGCGGCAGTGACCCATGCCGTAATTGGAGACTTAGGCCATCAGCGGATTGAAGATTCTGTGATTGAGGAGGTCATTACCACTGACTCTACACCGGTTAGCCGGCGTGGTAAGGTGAGCCCAGTTTCGATCGCCGAGATCTTCGGCGAAGCCATTCAGAGGATTCACGATGGAAAATCGGTTACTTCTCTCTTTGACATTGACGCACCCTCTGTGTAACCAACCGCCCCGCGCGGACTTATCCGCCGGCCCACCAACCCATTCATACCATGGCGAAGACCCAAACTCTCAAGGCTGTAACCCGCAAACGCACCGGTTCCGGTGTGCTCAAGCAAATGCGCCGTGAAGGCGATCTTCCTTCCGTTGTTTACGGAAAGGGCACCGAAAATATCAACATCAAGGTGAGCACTAAGACTCTCACCGATATGCTCGCTCACAGTGCATCCGATAGTATCCTTGTTGATCTCGAGATCGATGGTGGTGCGCCGCAATCTGCTTTCTTGCAGTCGACCCAACATAATCCTCTGAGTGGTTCGCTCGTTCACGCGGATTTCCTCGCGGTGACTGAGGGAATGAAGATCAGTGCTACAATTCCAGTTGAAGTTCACGGCGAGCCTATCGGAGTCAAGTCCGGTGGAATCATCGAGCAGCTCATTCGTGACCTCGAGATTACCTGTTCTCCGAAGGATCTGCCCGAGCGTATCGAGGTGAATATTGAGCACCTCGAAGTTGGTGATTCGATTACTATCGGTGAACTAAGTATCCCCGATGGAGTTGAGGTTGCCCTTGCTTCTGATGTTCTTGTCGCGATTGTCAATGAGTCACGCCTTACTAAGTCAGCCGGTGCCCTTGACGAGGACGGCGAAGAAATCGCAGAAGCTGCTCCTGCTGAGTAAGTTCCTCTGATTTTAAAAGATTTTTCAACGCTCGGAGCTTTGTGCTTCGGGCGTTTTTCTTTTCCCCTTGGCGATAGGTCCGATAGTATTTTGCCGTGAGTCTCAAGTGTATCGTCGGTCTCGGGAATCCGGGTGAAAAATATCAGAACACCCGGCATAATATCGGGTTTCGTGCTTTGGATCTTTTGGCCGAACAAGCCGGTCAGAAATTTCAGCTGGAAACGAAGTGGGAATCAAAGACCTGTAAAATTGGGAACCTGCTTTTGGTTCAGCCTTTAACCTATATGAACGAAAGTGGCCGGGCGATTGGCTCGCTTGCCCGTTTTTTTCGGTGGGAGCCTGAGGAGATCTTGGTGGTCTTTGATGATATTTCATTGCCACTAGGGCATTTACGCTTCCGGATGAATGGAGGGCATGGCGGTCACAACGGTGTGCGCTCGCTCTTGGGGCATTTGCCAAATGATCGCTTTGCTCGCCTCAAATTGGGGATCAATGGGGCGAGTGGAGAGCAGTTGGTAGGGCATGTTTTGGGGGCTTTTTCACTGGAAGAACGAGAACTCGTTGAAAACACGCTTGCAAGAGCCGCCGATGCTGTGCAGCTTGCGGTTTCAAGTGGTCTTGAAAAGGCCGCAAACGAGTTCAATACCCGAACTCTTAAGAAACCGAAAACACCAACGGAAGAAGATGAATCGCAAGTACGAGGGCATGATTGTCCTGAACACCCAAGGGACGGAGAGCAGCATTGATGATCTCGTCAGCACTGTTTCTAAAGAACTCGAAGAAGAAGGCGCCAAGCTGGATGAAATCAAGCAACTCGGTCGCAAGAAGTTTGTCTACAACGCGCGCAAGCTCGATGGTGGTCACTATGTGAACTACATCTTCGAAGCTGAGGCCGATGTCATCGAGAAGGTTCAAGCTCGCCTCAAGCTCAATACCACAGTGCACCTCCAGCACTACCAGCGTCTCGCTTAAGCTCTAGACCCTCACTCTCTCACGCCATGGCCAACGTCAACAAAGTCATGCTTCTCGGGAACATCACCCGGGATCTTGAAGTCCGCTACACTCCTAAGGGAACAGCGGTTTGTGATCTGGGTATGGCCATCAACCGAGTTCGTCTTGGTGATAATGGTGAGAAGATTGAGGAAGTCACCTTCGTCGACGTCACCCTCTGGGGGCGTAATGCCGAGCTAGCCGGGCAATACCTTGCTAAAGGTCGTCAGGTCTTCATTGAGGGGCGTTTGCAGCTCGATCAATGGGATGATAAGGCGACTGGCCAAAAGCGCTCCCGCATGAGAGTGGTCGGCGAGAACATGCAGTTCATCGGTGGTCAAGGCGGAGGCAATCAAGGCGGTGGCGGTGGCGGTGGAAACCAAGGCGGTGGCGGAGCTCCTCCATCCCAGCAATCTGCCTCTCCTCAACAACAGGCCTCACCACCTCCCTCAAATCAGGGTGGTGCAGCGGCAGCTGATAGCTTCGATAACGACGACGACGACATTCCCTTTTAGGAGATCACGTCAAAATTTTCCAAAGGAGTCACCTTTCGCAGGTGGCTCCTTTTTTATTCGCTGGCTGGCTTCTGCCAGGGGACCGCCCCTCCACGCTGAATGTGCGCTCGCATTGCTGTGGCGAGGTCGCGGAAGGTTTCCGGTTGGCGCTCGGCCAAGTCGGTGGTTTCGAGCGGATCTTTCTCGAGATCGAAGAGTTCCCATGGCCCGGCGGGCGAGTTTTTAACAAGCTTCCATGGCCCCCGCTTCATGGCCCAGGAAACTTCGCCCATATAGCGGAGGTTGCCCTCGCGGCGGGTGAAAAAGAGGTCGCGTTTTGTGGCGACCTGCATCCCCGTTTTTAAAAGGGTGAGAAAGGGGCGCGCGTCGAGATCTTCTGCAGGCTTGCCTCCGGCGGCTTCGATTGCGGTGGAAAAGATGTCCATTGTGACTGCCGTGAATCCAGTCGTGGCTGGTTTGATGACCCCGGGCCACACGGCACAAGCGGGCACACGAATACCACCTTCATACATGTCCTGCTTACCGCCACGGAGGTTTCCGCAATTCGCCCCCACGTTGGTTTGGCCACCGTTGTCGGAGACGAAAAATAGGAGAGTGTTTTCCCACTGGCCGTTTTCCTTGAGCGAGGCGATGACCTTGCCAATGCCATCGTCCATGTGCTCGATCAGTGCGACGAGTCTGGCGCGGTTGTCATCGATTCCTTCCTCACGCGCCTTCACTTTCGCGAGCCAGTCCTCCGGCGGCTGGATGGGCGTGTGAGGCGCATTATAGGCCAGGTAGAGGAAGAAGGGCTTGGTGGATTCCTTCTTCGCCTCCGCGCCGAGGTAATCGATGGTCCACTGGGTGAAAATGTCGGTGGCGTGGCCCTCGGGATCGACCTTCTCCTGATTGAGGCGCATGTAGTGCTGCCCGTGGCGGAGGTGCTTGTAGTAGTCATCCATCATGTCGCCGAGGAAACCGTGGAAATGGTCGAAGCCGCGCGTGTTGGGGTGCGCCTCCTCATCGAGCCCCAAGTGCCATTTGCCAATCGCGGCGGTGGAATAGCCTTCCTTTTCAAGGGCCTGCGGTAACATTGTGGCACTCGGCGAGAGGTAGCCCCAATTGCTCTCCGGCTTCGTCCGGATCACGCCGGGAACGCCGACGAGTTCCTGATACTTCCCAGTGAGCAAAGCGGCGCGCGTCGGCGAACAAACCGGGCAATTCGCGTAAAAGTTTGTGAAGCGCAAGCCGCTCGCCATCAACGAATCGAGATGCGGGCTCTTCAAGTCCTTGGCCCCATAGCAAGAAAGGTCACCATAGCCGAGATCGTCAGCCACGATGACCACGATGTTAGGTTTCTCAGCGGCGAAAGCAGAGGATGCCATGAGCAAAAAGAGGATAATGATACGCATTTCCTTATTACTATGTTTCTAAGCACCGAAACCCAAGCGAAACCGCCGGAAAGTTTTCCCCTCCGCAATTCCCAAAAAGGAGTCGTGGCGCCCTCGCCACTTCCCCAGCCGAGCGCTCCTGAAGTGGAATATGGCCGAGTGTGACCTCACCCTTAAAGCCTATCGTAAAAATTCCCCATGACTCACTGTCCCAACAATACCCGCATCCATCGGTAGGTTGAATTAGGAAAAATTGTTCCCAATGAGTCGCGAGAGGGCGACAGCCGTAGCACGGGCGTCCCGCCGGTTTATCTGCCTCTCCGCCATCCTGTATCGGCGGAGAATGAATCACAAATTCGCGAGGGCTCGGAAAAGATGAGCATTAATTTTTTCCAGCCACCAGCATGGGGCAAAACGAAGTGCTGAGTTTTACAAATAAGTTGCGGACCAACCCTCAGCCCTACTTTCTTGGCCGAAGGCCAAGCTCATACACAAGCCAAGGGCACAGGGAGGAACGACCGCCGCCCTAGGTTCTGACGCAGAGAATCCGGGGCGAGCCAAACCTATCGATTTTCAAAACGCTCACCCGAAGCCCATTCCCCAGCACCGAAGCCGAAACGGCGCGCGTAGGACGAACAGTTTTTGAACCGACATTAAAGGCCCGCGCATTCCCCTCCCACCGGTGGACCAAGGGCGTAGCCCCGAGTTTCACACCCAAGTCAAGGGTGCTGAAGTCCGGGTCTTTGGACCGTGATCCTTTCAGTATCGCTGCCGCACCAATTTGAGTTGTGTGTAAAAACTCAGCACTTCGTTTTGCCCCATTGCTGGTGTGAGTAGGCCCTTGGCCAACTTCGCAAACCTCCTCTTATTGTCGGGATACACACTTAACCGATCGCCATTCGCCCTAGCGTGAGGTTCATGACGCCGAAGTCATCAAAACCAATTCCTCATTGCTCGTTTGATCAACAGACATTACCGGGCCTGAAACCATCATCCCATCGCTTGTCCTGTATGTTCATGGATTGACCTTCAGTAAAAATTCAGAACGTTCATTCGGCTTTCGAGTCCACGGCAGCAGGTTGATCGTCGCCGTCTGCTTCTTGTTTTCGGTCTTCGAGCTTTCGTTTGATGAAGCTTCCCGCAACATCGACCAACTCGCCGTTCTCTTTTGCCGTCCTCAACTTCTCAATCTCGTCTGATGAGAATTGGATGGTGGTTGATTCACTCTCACTACCGGCAGTAGATGCGCCCGTAGAGCCCATCACTGGAATCCACACAAAGGCAGCGACCACCAAAGCAATCGAGTAGAGGCTAATCCCGAGCACAATAGCAAATCGCTTCCGTCCTGATGTGTTCCAATCTTCCTTCAGCTTTTGACGATAGCGCGGACTAAAGATCGACATTATTAAAAGGAAGACGAAGAACAGGGCGTGGATCGTGACCTCGAAAATCAAGGTTACGATTATCATGATGATTTCAGCGAGGGCTTCCATTTTTAGCAAAATGCCAAAGTGATGTCAGCCGCTGCCGACGCTGCTTCCGGTGTTCGGTGAGATCTTGGAGGGTTCATTCAGTTTCTGAATTCGCGGTGGTAAAATTCTAAGGAGCACCTGGGTTTGGTTCAGGATGACGGGAGTGTTAGGCAGCGACAGAGTTGAGGGAGCTTACTCGTAATCGGCGGGGCCGACGAGTTCTACGAAGTTGCCGTCCGGGTCTTTGATGACAGTGAGGGCGACTTTGCTGCCGGGGATATTGGCTGGGCCTTTGGCGAGGACTTTGACGCCGGCTTTTTTGAGGCGCTCTAGGGCGACTTTGGTGCTGTTGACGTGGATGGTGAGGTAGCTGAAGCCGAGGCTGCTGGTGATGTAGGTTTGGTCACTCTTCTTGCTCTTCTCCATCGCCGATTGCATGAGCTTGATGGTGGTGGCTCCTTCACCTTTGCCGAGGGAGAGTTTCTTGATGACGATTTCTTCGCCCGCGCTGAGGCCGGAGTCTTTGGTGACTTCCTTGGCGGCGGTGAATTCGCCGGTGGCGGTGAAGCCGATGGCTTCGGTGTAGAATTTCATCGATTTATCGAGGTCGCTCACGACGATGCCGAGGTCGATGGTGGAGGTGCGGAATTCTGTTTCATCGGCAGAGGCCAATGAGAAGAGGAGGGAGAAGACTGCGAGGATGCTGAATGTTTTTTGCATGAGTTTTTAGTGTTGCTTGGATCGGGATGGGGTGACGAGCTTCAATCCTCTTTTTTGGGGAGGTGCTTGCAAAAAACACGCCACAAAAAAAACATGCCACAAAAAACATGCCAGGCATGTTTTGAGGTGATGCTCCCACATCCTTTTACCTGTAATGATCTTACGATGGGGTGTGGCGGTTCGAGTTGGCGCAGATTTGTGTAGTGGTGGGTGACTTTGCAATTTAAAGGGTCAGACGATATGCTACGCATCAGAAAATTGTAACTGATCGGAGAGATAATAGTGATCCCGGATTGGTGAAGAGAAAAGAAAGAGAAGTGTATTACCCTCAAAATAGATAAAAAATAATCTTGTTTGTTATATTATTCCCCCTTGTTGTGACGTTATCGTCTTGCGGTCCGTTGTATCACTTATCTCTAAGGGATGAAAGTGGGCATAAGATTTACGAGGTGAGAGTAAAGGCGAAAGGGGAAGTGTCGGGAGTTCCTTCTGTGGATAATGAAGTGAGATATACGATATTGTATGCAAGTAGGTTTTACGGGAACCTTCCTCAAGCATTTGATATTCAATGGCTTGATTCTAAGGGCGGTGAAGTCAAGAAAAAGAGTGTGCTAACAAGCCAGCCATTCGCGTCAACTTAAGAGCGTGAGCCAAGTAAGTATCAGGGGTTGGCGGTCGTTGTGGGGATCCATTCTGACGTCGAGCCAGCCGGGATTGTAGTGTGCCACCTGCGCAAAGGTTTGACTTTCCGATATGAATTCCCCGAAGTCACTGAAGGTTTTTTCCAAGCTTACTTGTCCTTTGTTTCTTTCAAACTTCGCCCGTAGCAGTTCGACGATCCCCAGGGCCACACAAAACATGCCACACAAAACATGCCAGGCATGTTTTAAGGTGAAGCTCCCACATCCTTTTACCTGTGATGATCTTACGATGGGGTGGGGCGGTCCGAGTTGGCGCAGATTTTTCGTAGTGGTGGTTGGTTCGGTGTTATAGGCAGTTGTATCTTTCTCGAAGAATTTCTTCGCGATTATCTGATTGTTGAGGTAGCAACCTTCTATGATTTACCGCTTTTTGGCTGGATTGTCCTTTTGTTCAATCCTCACTACTTTTCTGAGTGGGCAGATTGTCGTGCAGAACCTCGCAGATGCTGGCGAAGGGAGTTTGCGGGAAGCGATTGCCGAGGTCTTGGACGGCGAAACCATCACCTTCGCACCCATTCTCTCCGGCGGCACCCTGCCTTTGACCAGCGGCGAATTTTTGATTGGCCGAAAAGTCATCCTCGACGCCTCAAGTCTGCCCAAAGCATTGAAGATCGATGCAGGTGGACTTTCCCGAATTTTTCAGGTCCGCACCGCGGGCTCACTCACCCTGACATCCCTCGAACTCGTCAGCGGCGAGGCTCAGGGCGGCGGGGCCATCTACAACCGGGGATCACTCACCCTAGAGAACTGCACTCTTCAGGGAAATACCGCGATTAGAGGAAATGGTAGTCCCGGCGGTTTGGGCGGGGCCATTCTCAGCACCGCCGACATCACTCTCACGAATTGCACCCTTGCCGGGAATGTGGCCGAATTTAATGGTGGAGCGATTCACATTGATGACGCCATCGCCGATCTCACCCACTGCACCATCACACGGAACTCCCTCTCGCGGGCAGACTCCTTTGGCAACACCACAGGCTTTATTGGCGGACTCGGAAGCGGCAGTATCGCCTTCCCAAATTTGTCACCCTCCTACCGCCTCAGAAACTGCATTGTCAGCGGAAACAGGGGCAGCGGGGCACCCTTGAATCTCCCCAATCAGGACCTCAATCCCATCACCCAGATTGTTGTTCCCGGATCTCAAAATCTCATCGGTGACCCCGCCCTTCTCGGGCCTCTTGCTGATTACGGTGGTCCCGTCCGCACCGTGATGCCTCTTTCAACTTCGCCCGCGATTGATGCCGGCGGTGCCACTGCGCTCACTACTGATCAGAGGGGCTTCGCGAGAGAATCCGGCTCCGCTGCGGACCTCGGCGCAGTCGAGATCGGTTCCCTGCCCTCCGCCGATATCACGACCCTGACTAACCCGGTCGTCACGCTCCGCCAGGAACGCAATGAAAACAGCGGCACGCCCGATGGCCTCTCTCTGCGTGAAGCGATCCATCGCGCCAGCCCGCAATCAAAAATCACCTTCTCACCAGAACTCTCGGGAACCCAGATCGATCTCTCTTTCGGTAAGCTCGAATTGGAAAAAGACCTCATCATCGATGCGTCCGCTCTTGCCTCGAAAGTCATTCTTTCCGGCCTCGACTTGCACCGTGTTTTTCAAATCCACGTCGGAGCCAAGGTCGAGCTCCGTAGCCTCACCATCCGAGACGGCTTCGTGGAAGCTCCCATTCAACCAACCGAGTTTGGCGGTCATGAAGGCGGCGGAGTGGTGAATGATGGCGACCTCATCCTCCGCCAATGCCTCCTCACTGAGAACACCGCCGGCTCTGGCGGCGGACTTGAGAGCCGCTTCGGCAGCCGCACCCTCATTGATCGATGCTCCTTCATCAATAACATTTCCAAATTCGAAGGTGGCGGAGCGAGACTCTGGGGCGAACCGGTTGTGAAAAGGTCCGTCTTTTCCGCGAACCGATCCCTGGGCAAGCAATCTTTCAATTCTTCTGGCGGCGGACTTTACCTTGTTGGTTCCCACCCCTCGCTTCCCGAGGTCTCCGACTCCACCTTTCATGGCAATTCCGCCGTCTCAGGTTCCGGCATCTCGATCAACGGACAGGAGATCGTCAACAGCACCATCGTCGCCAATCTCGGAGGAGCAGGTGTTTCCAATCGCGCCAACTCCGCTTTCCAAGTCGCCGTCTCCAACTGCATCCTTTGGCAAAACGGAGACCCTGAAATTTCAGGTTATGAAGGGCCCGCAGTCGCCTTTGCGGATAACAATCTCATCGGAGTGGATCCTCTTCTCGGGCCACTCCAAGACAATGGTGACTCTACTCTCACCATGATCCCTCTCGCAGGTTCACCCGCCATCGATCCGGCCAATAGTAAGAGGCGAGCCCAATACGAAACCGATCAAAGAAACCATTTTCGCACCTTCGGCTCCGCCACCGACATCGGTGCGGTGGAATTTGGAAGTTTGGCTTTCCCGTCTTTGATGCACGCTCCGGTCGTGACCACCGGGCAGGATCTTTTCCGCCAAGCGAGCACTCCTGATCCCACTAATCTCTCCCTCCGCGAAGCCATCGCCTACAGTGCCCCCGACGCCGTCATCAGCATTTCACAAAATCTCATCACCCTTACCGATGGCGAAATTCGCATTCATCATCCGCTCACCATCAATGGTCTCCAAGCGAGCGATCGGATGATTTTCGACGCCCAATCTCAGTCACGCTTTTTTAAAGTTCCCCCGCAAAGTGCTCTCACCGTTACGGGCGTCCACTTTCAAAATGGCCGCTTCTTCAGCGAGGATGACGAATTCTTCTACGATAATCCCGAAGTCATCGAGCAGGAGCTGGGAGGCGGAGCCATCTTTGCCCTCGGTGATCTGTCTCTGCAAAACTGTCATTTTTCTTCATGCCGCAGTAGTCATTTCGGGGGCGCCATTATCGCGCAAGATAAATTATTCATCACGGAATCCCGTTTCGCAGACTGTCGCGCCGGACGCGACGGCGGAGCAATTTGGGCCTATTCAGAGGAGCTCGATGCTTTCACAAAGATCTCCCAAAGCGAGTTCGCCAACAACGAAGTCGGGGACCCAAATTTTCCGACCGGGGAACTTGGCGGAGCGATGTCGATCAACATGGAGCGAGCAACCCTCGAAATTGATGAGTGCTACTTTCATCAAAATATGAGCGGAGCAGTTCATTCCAAATCGTTCACATTTCGCATCAATCGTTCCTCAATGGTTGCAAACTCCGGGGTCGTTCTCTTCCTTGATAACCCTGGTGGCAGCATTGATGGACGCCAAGCCGACGGAATTGTGCAAAACTGCACTTTTTCCCAAAACAACCTCAGTGAGGGAACCAACGCCTCTTCTACCATCGCCTCCAATCAGATCGATTTACAAATCACCCACTGCACCTTCAATGATGCTTGGCCAGAAGAGCAATCCGGGATCGGTTTAGCAGGCTCCATTGTTCTCCAAAACTCCATCCTTCAAAATCCCCAATCGGACTTCGGAGTCCCTTTCAAGGAGGGAAGCAGCGGGAACTATGTCGGTCCCGATGCCTTCCTCAGTCCGCTCGGAGACTACGGTGGCACCTGGCCCACTCTCGTCCCGCTTCCGGATTCGCCCGCTCTTGAGATTGGCATCACCACCGATCTCACCACCGACCAACGGGGCCTTCAACGCATCGCCGGAAACGCACCTGATGCCGGTGCCGTGGAGCGGCAAATTGCGGTAAGCGAAGTCGTAGGAATCACCGATCCCGTCGTCACGCGCATCGACGATCCCAGCCGATGGGGTGGAGATCCCAATAATCTCTCTCTCAGGCAAGCGGTGGCCCTCGCAGTGCCAGCAAGCCGCATCACATTTTCCGAAACCTTCCCAAAGCTCACCTTGAATGGGCCGCTGGAAATCTCGCGTGAGCTGATCATCGATGCCTCCGCGCATCCTTCTCCGGTCCAACTCAAAGCCCGGCCCGATCATCGCGCCCTCGAAGTCTCCGGGGCTGGTTCCCTGGACCTTCGCCACGTCGAAATCTCCGGTCATAATACATTTCACAATGAAGTGATTCGCGCCCTCGGAGGGCTCACGCTCACGCGTTGCCTGTTCCTCAACAATTCGGCACGGTTCGCCCCGGTCACAACCTACGCAGAATTCTCCGCCAGCGAGTGTCACTTTGAAAATAACGAAGGCCAGCTCGGCTGCGGTGGCATCCTTCACTTTGGAAATACTCCTGCCCTCATCCAACGTTCTTCTTTCATCGCCAATACAGGATCCAGCGGTGCGATCATTCTCCCGGCTGGGCGAGGCGAGTCCGCCAGCCTCACCATCCAGTCCTCAACCTTCCAAGGAAACATGGGCCGTCAGAGCGGGGGAGCCATCACCTCGGCCTCCCCGACTGTGATTGAGAACTCTACCATTGTCGGAAACAGCGCGATCTCCAGTGGCGGCGGGATTTTGGTGGTGGGTTCCACCCTCACCGTATCTCAGAGCATCATCGCCCTAAATGAAGCACCCACGCGTCCACAGATCGAAACGGAAGACCCCACCAGCGTAGATTCTTTTATCGAAGGTGACCCGCGACTTTCCCCGCCCGGCTTCTACGGCGGCCCCACCAAAACAATGCTTCCCATTCTCGGCTCCCCCGTCATCGACGCCGGAACTGGCACAACCGAAATCACCGACCAACGCGACCTCCCCCGCCTTGTCGGCGACGCCATCGACCTCGGGGCCGCAGAATTCCAAGGCAAGAATGCTGAGTTCCTCCTCTTCTTCGATCTCGATAGCGATGGTGACGGTGTGATCAACGGTCTTGAACTTGCGATAGGGAAAGATCCCTTTCTCGCCCAAGATTCCCCCGACATCGACCTCCACGTATCGGCAAGTGGCCAGATCTCCAGTGGCTACGATCCCGAGTTCGCCGACCTTATCATTTTTAAAATCACGCGATCTCTCGATCTCAAAACCTTTGGAACCATCATTTTGAGCAACGAATCCACCCCGCTGGAATCCGATGAAGGGTCAATCATGTTCAATGATCCCGACAATTTTCAAAAAGCCTTCTACCGCATCGAGGTCTCACCTCGAGACTAAAAAGGATGACGTTTGCTGCCGAGGCATTCATCTGAGGCTAAGGTGTCATTCGTGTCAGGCAACTAGCTTGCAGAGAACGCTTCACTCAGTGAAATGATTATTGACCCGACCCCAAAGCCGACGACTCCACCTGTCCCAAAGGCCAGAAACTCATCTCTCAAAACGACTTCTGCAGCATTTGCGGATTCCGTGAACTTTGCCTCACCAAAAACGGGAAACGTCGTACATTGAGCATCTGTATCGAACTCACAAGACCGCATTACAAAGCGATGCGTGACAAACTCGACACTCCCGTTGGGCTGCATTCGTCTCCATGTCACCGACTCATAGATCCAAGAACATCTCGAAGATAAATCCAAAGACGCGTGGAAATAGTGCGCCGAGGGTAGCGCCTACCACCACACCCACTCCGACAAGGAGCCCTATACCTTTGAGGCCTTCGAGCGGAAATCCATCGAATGCAAGATAGTAACCAATCGGCAAGACAACACTGAACAGAAGCGCTCCGAACAATGCCGCTAAAGTCCTTCTAATCATTTGAGCTCGGCCTACTCACTCAACTCTTCGCAATTCGATTTCTTAGCTAGCCTCAACTTGTGCAAGGCATGAAAGATGCCTGATACCGTTGCCAAACCTAGGGCTGTCCAACCATAGAGGGGCACGCGACCAGCTGCCGTGAGAATTCCTTCGTCGCTTCCTCCCGCTGCGCTGGGGATCATCAGAACGAGGGGAACAAAAGCGAGTACGAAGAAGGCCTTTGCTCCGACGTAGAGCCAATCAGGACGTTCAGCCGAGGACAGAGCTTGCTCGATTCTTTCTTGAGTCGTTTTCATCATTTCGTTGGAGTGGAATTTTCGTCCGTGTATGAGCATTACTAAAAAATACCGTGATAGCGATTACAATTCGTCAGTCGATTTGTAAATGGAATGAGGGTCCTCCATTGTCACCCATTTCTAGGCATAACCGGTCTAGTCTGAATGGCTCTCGGTTAGCGGTCTCGGCCAGCGATTAACCGGAGAGCCGTTGAGGCCGCAGAGTGACGCGGAGAAGAGGTCTTTAAAGGCTCTGCGCCGCTCTCCGACCTCAGCGGCTCAGCGGCTCAGCGGTGAAAACTTCCAGAGCGGCCTTATCCGAGTGACATCTTGTTAGGGCTGCGCTTGTTGGGCGAGTATGGCCTCGGGGGCTTTTTCCGAAAATCCCAGTCCATACCGATCAAGATTACTGGAGTCATGATTCGAAAAAATCTTGTGTTTCCCCGCTGGAACTCGAACGGCATTCCCCGAGCCAATATCCAGATCAAATGGAATCGGCGACTCGTAGTCAATCCACCATGCAGTTCCGAGCCACAAGAAATCAGGCTTTTGCGATGCTGCAATTGTAACCTCCGGGACTTCAGAGCTATCGACCAGGATGGCCGCCGTTTTTAATGTGCGTAGGGCCTCTTCCAAAAAAATACCTCCAATAAATAATCCAACTAATAGAAGCGCAACGATAAACACTTTTGCATATCGTGGAATCTTCTTATTCATAGCCCAAACGTACAAGCGGAGGCTCGCATAGAGCGAACAAAAAACTGTGAATTCAAAAACTAACTGCCAGAGCGAGAGGTGTCGATCTCCAGCTTCTCTGTCACGCTTGGTATTTGGAGGCGATCGTCTCAACGATTACCGCAGGACTAGTAGTGAATGTTCCAGCTTCGCCCTTTTCTACTCGGGCCTTCCAATCTGCGTATGGCTCAACATGCTCTGCGACATCAACACCGTCCTCAATGAGATCGATTAATTCACCTTCCAGATTTTTCAGATCGATTGGTGCCAGCAACTCCTTGAGTTCTGATCCCGCATTCAACTTTTGAATGGCAATATTCACAAGAGTGCCTGAGTAATGCTGATCAATTGAAACGATCACGAGGGTCGATTCCAAATCAATTGGTCGAGCGCGGTAGGTCCATCGCTGCCCGATTTCAAGCTTGTCGAGCTTAATGGAGGTCAACTGCAAAGGATTGGTTACGCTTCCATGATTAGCTGCCATTTTTCAGAGAATGTTTGAGGTAATCCGGCAGCTGACCTACTTGCCAGTTACGTTTCCCCCTTGATTTTGTTCTATCCAAAATCCCCCAACTTTACAAGTGGTCAACTGTCGGATTCACCGTCTTGTTCGGAAATGGCTTTCTCAGACTCCGTTGTCACAGCTAACTTATGAGGATCCATGCCTGACTCCGAATCCAGCATCTTTCCACAACGAGGGCAGAACTCTACCCGCAGGCTTCTCATATCAACTGATTTTTTACAGTGAGGGCAACGATTCACACGATACTGCAAAAATATGACACCTATCAGTATCACCAAAAAGACCGGGTTTGTCAAAACGCTTCCGCCCGTAAAATATCCCATGGTGGGTATTCCTATCAGCAGGCCAAGAATCACAAGCCAGTAGGTGTTTCGTGATCGTTCTTGGGGTGACATAACTTTGAGCCGAGCATCATAGCGCACCAATCCCTGACTGAGAAGTATGCGGTAATGACAAATTAGAGGTTTTAGTCATAATGGCGATCCGAAAACACAGCGCGTTCAGGGATTGGGTGCCGCGCCTTGATCGGCTTCTTGTTTCTGGTGGTTGGCGAGTCGCATTCTAATCGCCCTCTCCAAATCATTATCGGCCCCAATCAAGACGACTGCCAACCTCTCGGACTCGAAGCCCTCGTTGTAAGTATTCCACCAGAGAAAATCGATCACATCTTCGATTGGTTCATCCTCGTGCCACGTGGTTATGAGAAAGCGCTCCGGCTTCATCCCATCGTCCAAGCAGGACTCGTCGATTGTGTCGTGCCACATCTCACAATCATATCCAAAGGTGAGAGCATACTGACAATGCGAGGTGACGATATCCGATGTGATGTGACTACGCTGTTCGCCAGAGACCTGAGGCGAAGCGATCACCAACAGGAGCGCGTAGTCCTCCTCGAAAGGAGCGCTAAACGACTCGGCATCATCGGGGAATTCTAGAATGGTGACCTGCCGTTTTATTTTCTGCTGATCGTCAAAGCGCATGCACCTCTACTAGCGAGGGCGTGCGTCGATCACGGGGTTGTGGTCAGGGAGATTCATCGGAACAGGGTGGCTGGTTGAGAGTGTCATG
>JAVCKV010127328.1:29165-55012 GCA_032274145.1 Herpochondria borealis | reverse complement strand
CGAACCTGAATAAGTATTTGATTTCGGATTAATGTATCTTTTTTATTATCTTCAGTTAATTTTAACACTGAATTATTTGATAAATACGAAGTGTTGAATTCTAATTGAAGTTTTGCCTCTAGTATTTTGATGTGAACCCATTCACTTCCTTCATGTGCATTAGAATTCAACTCAATACCTCTTTTTATATAAAGAATGGCTTTTTCGACGTCACCACTTAATTCATAAGCGGTGCCCAAATTCGCAGCTATTTGATATTCATTAGGATTATGCTTATAGAGTTGCGCTAAAATTTCTACTGACGCTTTTGTTTTGCCTGCTTTGAGCAATAAAACAGCGTAGTCGGACAACAGTTTGTAATCAGGTTCTACTTTTAGTTTGGCCTCAATTTTTTTTAACTTCTTTTCGATTAAGGGCAGATTAAAATTGGTATTGAAAGCTCTTCTTAAATCGTCAGCACTATGTAAATGTCCATGATGATCGACAGAATAATAAAAGTTTAAGCAGGCCTTTGTATTTAGGGTATTTAACAATAAAATGGTGAGTATTATTAGGAGTTTATTCATGATTGGGTTTAATGTTTTCATTCTTTACTTACGTGAACACCGCAGTTACATGTGCTATGTATCACTTCGTTTGTCAAAGAATCCTATTTTATCAAAGTTCTAAACAACTTCCTTTTTTTCGACTTCTTTTTCGGGAATATGCAAAGGTAATTCAACAAAGAAATCGGTTCCTTTTCCTTCTACAGACTCAAAAGAAATTTGGCCTTTAGCCATTTCAACAATCGTTTTAGACATGGCTAAACCAATACCTGTGCCAGAGCTTTTGGTGGTAAAGTTAGGAACAAAAATATCGTCTTTTTGTGATTCAGGAATACCACAACCATTGTCCGATATTTTGAGCAGTGCTGTTGTACTGGTAGCGCCTAGTTTTACTTTTATAATACCTGGCTGATCGTCAGGTATTGCCTGAATGGCATTTTTGAGCAAGTTATTAAGCACCCGCATAATTTGCGTTTTATCAGCAAAGACAACACATTCCTTGTCGGTCATATCTAAAAACAATTGCATGTTTTCTTCTTCCTTGAAAAGACTATAAGCATTGTTGACTAGTTCATTGAAATTCAACTGTTCATTATTGGCCGTAGGCATTTTTGCAAAGTTAGAAAACTCAGAAGCAATATGTGCCAAGGAATCAATTTGCTCAATTAAAGTAGAGGTAACCCGTTTTACCATTTTTTGAGCTTTTTCAGGATTACTATTAACAACCCGCTCTAGTAGTTGGATGTTAAGTTTCATGGGTGTTAATGGATTTTTAATCTCATGGGCGACCTGTTTTGCCATCTCTCGCCAGGCTGATTCTCGCTGGGATCGCGCCAGTTTCTTAGACGAATCTTCCAACTCGTTGATCATGTCGTTGTATTGATCCACCAACTCACCAATTTCATCATCATTTTCCCAATGAATGGGTTCATTTTTCTTGCCGAGTTCTACCTTATCGAGTTTTGCCCCAATAACGGAGAGGGGATTGGTCACCGAATTGGCAATAAAGAAGGCCGCAGCCCCTGCAATAAGTAAGAAAATGACATAAACATTCAATAGGGCACCTAGGAATTCTGCAACATCTTGAGAACCAATATTTTTACTCCCCGCAATGTCATAAGGCAGGTTTAGGTAGGCAATCGTTTTATCGTTTTTATCTTTTAAGGGTTTATAAGCCGATAAATATTCAAAGTTATTAATAATTTCATTTTGGTTAACCTCATTTTGTTGTTCGTTCCGTAGCAATTGAAATGCTTTAGGATTCATTTTACGGCTCAACAAATGGCGTTCAAAAATGACCTCTTCTGAGCTACTTAAAAGGTTTCCACCCAAGTCATAAATATTGACATCAATTTTATGAATTTCGGCTAATGACCTAGCTTCAGGCAGTTTAATCAAAGAGTCGGGGCTTTCATGAATCTGCCATACTGCTGTTCGAGCAGTACTTTGTATTTTTCTAGAAAGCCTTGAAATATGATAGGCTTCGTACTCTGTGCTATAATGAGAAATTGTAATCATAGCGATAATCAAGAAAGAAGCTAATGTAACAGATATAATACCTCTTTGAATTTGTTCTCGCAAGGAGTTTTCAAATTTCATCGAAATGAACTTAATCTTAAATGCCTTTGCTAAAAAGATGTTAATTAACTGACCACCAAGTAATAAGAAGATGCCAAAACAGAAAACATAAGCAAAGATAGAGAGGATTCTAAAGAGATTCTCTTGTGGCATTCGAATCATCGAAATAGTTGTGCCATCAAATTCACTTCGATAGATCAGATAGTCATGGTTTTCGTGATTTGTCTTGCGAATCAATAAAAAATTCCCTGGTTTAGGGCGAGGAAAATCATAAGGGAAATGGGCGACAAAAGCGCCATTCGTAGAGACCCGTTCTTCATATTTGAATAGCGCATAATTAAATTGTGCATAGATACTTTCTTCCCGCTTTTTTTGACGACTCAGCAGCTCTACATAAATATTCGATTTTTTGAAACTCTTTTTAGGTGTAAATTCAATGACAATAATTCCTAAAAGAGAGCCGCGCTGAGAAATAGGTAACTTGGCAATGTAAGAAAATTGACCATCAGGATGGGTGTAGAATTGAAGGTATTCAGATTGCGTTTTCTGACTACTCTTGAGCATATTCATTAAGTCTACATACTTCCGTTTTTCTCCTCTATAAGGCCGACCATTTTCAGTATAAATATGAACGCTATAGTCATAACGGCCAAAGAAATAGTTATCGAGATAACTATAATTTAATAAATCAACAGCTTGACGCCTTGGTGAAGGAGACAAGGGGTTGTTGATGGACATTTTTAGTAAACCATCGTTTAGTATATTGGGGACTAGAGAGTTAAAGGTGTTCTCTGTTTCAATGTCTCGTTCAAAAGCCAAGGATTTTGCAAACTTTTTCCGCATGATGATGCCTTTATCTATATTGGCATTTTCTAACATAATGGTTGCCAAAGCAGAAAAAATAATCAACCAAATACTAATCCAGAGCAAAGAGATGCTATTTCGTTGAACAAAAAAGTGTAAAGTGATACTTATAATAACACTTGCACATGAAATAACAATTTTGTCTATTAAAATATAATTTACATAAGAGGTCGATAAAATAACAGCAGAAAGCGCTACGCAAAATAGTCCAATCTTAGATTTTAAAGAAAAATCAAACGTCTTCGAAAGCACAAAAATGCGGTAAACACTAAAAAAGTAAGAGAGAAACATCAGACCAATTCCAATTAACGCTAATAGAGAATATAAGTCTAACTGAGAGAAATCATCAAATTCAAAAGAAATCGTAGAAGCCATAACGATATCGCGCATGACATAGTGGATCCCAGCAAGACCACCAACTAAAATCGTATATCCAGTTAACAAAAAGAGTGCTTGTTGTAATAAACTATATAGGTTGGTATGGCGGACTTTAATTTCTCTAGAAACAAAAATAGAACACCAGAACAGAAGGGTGATGTCAATTAGAAAGTCCCCTAAAGAGTAAATCCAAGCAGGATTGCTGTCAGAAAAACGGACATTAGAAAAACGAACATTAAAAATGTTGTATTCCGTCAACAAAGGGAATTCAAAAAAGATGGTAAAGAACCTGAAACAGAAGAAAGCGCTAAATAAAAGTGCCAAAGCTCCAATAATATAGCCGCTTATTGCGATCCGTTGAGCCATCAAATGCACCGCCATTAAGAGCAAAAAGCTACTTAGGAAATACAACAAGGTGCTAAAAATAGCAAACCAGTGATAAGGATAACTTGTCTTGGCTTTTAGGTAAATGATTTTTCGCCCAAGCCGATCTGCTACGGCATATTCCGTCTCTTCTTCACTGATCGTAACATATTCCGAAAACTCCTTTGGCATTAAAGAAAAGTAATCTTCTAAATAATCATTTTGAATAGAGTAATGTCGATGAAGAGGAATGAGTGCTTCTAAATTATAATAATAAGTAATGCCATCAATTAAAAAATCATAAGGTTTGCGAATTTTTAGAAAAATGGACTCACTGATCTCGTATTTTTCAACGGTATCCATTCGAGAATAATGAATATCGGATTGAAAGGGTAGAATTTTATTATTATTCCAATAAACAATAGAATCGTTGTTATCGTAAATAATAAAGGTATAAGGCTTATCAATGTATTTGTCAACGGTATCACTCAAGACATAACCTTCAACAGCATTCAGAAGGAAAGAGCCGTTGTTAAATAGGCCTTCTATCTCCGTTTCTGTTCGGTGTAATTCTGTTTGCAAACCTTGAGTATAAGCTTGCATATCAGGCTCTTGATGAGCATAGTGCTCCACCATAAAACCACTAGCAAAACCAATGGTTGCAGAGACGATACAAAATACAATATTATTTAGAAAGAAATCTTTGAGTTGATTCATAGCACGGTTCCCACATAATTTGTACCATACTAGCAAAAAGGCTGGCAATATCCAAGTAAAAAGGTTTTTTTTACTACTTAATAAATAGAAAAAAAGGCCATTCTTCTCTCTAGAATGACCTTTAACGAATTGATGCGTTTCAGAACGTAAAAATACGTTGATCTATATAAAAAAAAGTACTTCTTATTTTAGTTTAAAACGAATCGGAAGTTTCATGTTTACAGTCACTGCTTTGTTTTCTTTTTTGCCAGGAACCCAAAACATATTTGGATCATTTTTCATAATTTCTAAAACTCGAATTGCTTCTATTCCACAAGCTTCATCTGGTGTTTTTAGTAAGCTAATTTTTTGGATTTGTCCTTCCGTATTTACATCAAAAGATAACACAGCCAAGCCTTCAGTACCTTTTTCTATAGACTCTTCAGGGTATTTCAAATGCTTGTAAACATGTGCTAACATTTTTTTGTCAGAACATTTTTTATTAGACTTATATG
The DNA here is from genome assembly GCA_032274145.1 of Herpochondria borealis. Lineage (NCBI taxonomy): Eukaryota > Rhodophyta > Florideophyceae > Ceramiales > Ceramiaceae > Herpochondria > Herpochondria borealis. The sequence continues at coordinate 50,073 of JAVCKV010127328.1, read as the reverse complement.
TTCCAGTTTTACAGCTTTTTAAATAAGGCATTTCTTCTGCAAATAAAGTTGGTGCAGTGGTAGATTTTTTTGTCAAAATTTCGGCTCTTTGTGCAACTTTTTTGTCTTCAACGGCTTCTTTTTTACAAGAAATTAGGAAGAAAACAAGAAGAAAGCTACTACAACATAAGGCTACTCTAAGATAGGGTAAACCAATGGAATGCTTTTTTGTCATCATGTTAATACGTTTTTTTAATTGTGAATAAATTAAATGGTTGACCAATCCAATTTTTAAACCCGGGATGGATTGCTCTATGAGTAGTTGTCCATATTCTTTGATAGGAGCTTGATTCAGTACCGCTTTGTCTGCTAAATATTCATGTTGATCACGCAAGGCTCTTTTGTAGAGAAACACAAGCGGATTAAACCAAAATAGAATGCTTAATAATTCTAATAAAAGGATATCAATGGTATGATGTTGGCGAATGTGAGCACTTTCATGCTCTACTATATAATGGTATTCTTTGTCGTTGACATGTAATTGATTACTGATGAAAAGATATTTGCCAAAAGAAAAAGGAGAGTGCTCTTCTGTTGTTTTCACTAAACAAAAATTACTTTTAGTCTCTAAGGCAGCCTGTTGAAAAAGTTGTTGGATACGATACAAACCTAAAACCATACGAGCAACTCCTGCAAAAACACCCAAACAATAAATCACTGCCAATAAATTCCAAAGAGAAAATTGAGAATAGTTGTTTGTTGTAGCCGTTAGGTTTTCTGATGCGCTAACAGAAATTTCATTTAACAAAACAGGAATTTGATTTAGATAAACACTCGTTGTTTCAATCTGGATCAACGGCAAAAGTAGTCCTCCCAATAAGGAAAATAACAAGTACCCTCTATTTAAACTAAAGTGGGTTTCCTTTTGCAAAAAAAGCACGTAAGTGAGGTATAGCAGCAACCAAGCAAAAGCAACTTCGAGTGTATAAACAATCATCTTATTGGTCTTTTTTGTTAGAATCTGCTTTGTCTAATTTGTCCATCATTTCGGATAAATCGTCCAAGGAAAGATCTTCTTTCTTTGCTAAAAAGGAAATCAACCGCTTGGCTGAACCTCCAAAATAATCCTTGACTAAAGAACTGAGACTTTCTTTACTATAAACCTCTTTTCCTATAACAGGAAAATATTCATAGGTACGGCCATAAGCTTTGTGTCCCAAAAATCCCTTTTTCTCTAGAATTCTTACAACAGAAGAAATCGTACTATGCGGAGGTTTAGGATCTTTGTTCAACTGATCGATTACATCTCGAACGGTGCAGCGTTCCAATCGCCAAATGATGTGCATAATCTCTTCTTCTACTTTGGTCATTTTTTCCATAATTCCTATACTTCAATTTCGTTGATAAAACAAAGTTATACCTTTTATTTAAGTTTTGCAACTTTTATTTAAGTTTATTGACGTAAAAATACGTTGAATGCTAGAAAGTGTGCTTTTTTGCTTCTAAAGAAAACTTTTTTCGATACTTAGTGAAATTAATTTTGGTGAGTTACCTCTAAAGGCAAGAAAAAAAGTACTACGATTTTAAGTTATTAAAGTTGGCTTTCTTTTTTATTAACTTAAGATATAGGGTTTCTACTTTTTCTCTTGCCCAAGGTGTTTGTCTTAAAAATTTAAGACTGGACTTCATCGATGGATTGCTTTTGAAGCAGTTGATCTTTATTTTTGTTGCTAATAATTCCCAACCGTAATCCTCCACCAAAAGCTCTAAAATAGAAGCTAATGTTACACCATGCAAAGGATTATTAGGTTGTTCGTTCTTTGGTTTGTCTTTATCGTCCATAGATGATGTTGCGTTAATGTCTACTAAATATAAGGTTGTGTGACAATTTTTGCCAAAAGGTAGACCGTTTCTATAATTTTAGGACGAGAAAGATAATAGAATTTACATCAATTATTAGCGTTGACGCAAGATTTTAATATAATGAACTTGTAAGTCGTTGACTTTTAGTGTGACAAAATAGTGTCCAGTAGGCAAGGAGTCCTCAGGATGCCAAATTGATTCGTATTTTTCAGGAGTCATAGTCGATTCTTCGAGAACAGCAACGGTTCTACCTTGAACATCAAAAACAGCAATACTAACTTTAGCGGTTTTGAAAACACCATAATTGATTCGCAGTTCATTGGAAAAAGGATTGGGGCTAGCACTATAAATCATTCCTTTCTCTAGATGAAGTTCAGAAGTGTTGTTGATAATACCAGAGCCACTAACAATTAGATCAAAGGTTCCTTCTAAGGTGCCATTATTATTGGCCAATGGAATAATTCGATCACTAGCATCGTATACACCCGAATTAATAGAGGCTGCGGAATCGCCAGCGATATAAGGATCGCCTTGAAAATACAATTGTGTTGTCAAGGTGGCCATTCCTGGTGCTGTCACCTTAAAATGTATGTGAGAAGGGCGATAGGTCGGCCCATTTAAATAACGCCCTGGTTGAATGGTTTCAAAAATATAAAACCCTTGACTGTTACTGAGCGTTTGGCCTCTCAAATTATAACCAACATTGTCGTACGCTCCAGCATCATCGGCATGCCAAACATCAACCACTACATTGGGTAACCATTGGGTACAATCTAGATTAAAAATGCGACCACTAATGATTAGTTTAGTACCTGGTTCATTTATTCCAGCCAATTGATTATTACTAATTGTAGGAGGATTTGCCGTGTAAAAGGGGCCTTCTCCATAAAAGTCCTCTGTTGTTTCATCACAACTATCTGGCTGTGCAACAATTTTTTCAGCTTTAGATAACTGAGGAATAAGACTAAGTCCAAGTGTACTTAAAACGGTATTTTTTAAAAATGAACGACGATTTTTCTTTTGCATTAGAATAGTAGATTAAATGGATAATTGATATCTAAGTATTTTAAGTAGCCACTATTAAATAATCGGCACATTTTTGAAAGGCTATTTTTCTGCCATACTTCATTATTTTTTATAGTAATAATACTATTATTATAAAAAATGCTTCGTCTGAAAAAAAAGTATCTGCTCTCAAAAATAGCGATTATTTAATGCTAACTACTTATTATAAAAATACACAATTAATTCTACTCATGAGGTCGAAGATTAACTTCTTGCAATAGAATAGCACTTTTTTGCAATAAAAAAAAGCTGTATTAGCGGCTTCTTTATTATTTATTTTAGTTAACGCCCTACAACAAAATGTTTCTACCCATGCTAGTCAGGATTAAAGCTAAATTCTAGGCCTTTGTTTTATTCCGAAAAATCGTATAGTTTGCTAATTTATAGAAATCTAATTTACTAGTAGAATCTACGATTCTGTTCTTGGGATTACTTATTTTTAGAGCGCAGTGTTTTTGTATGTCACACACACGTAGAAGATAAATTTTAGGAACTACACAGGTCAAAAAAGTGTAGTTTTAGCCTTTTTTTTTAAAATAGCTATAAAATTTATCATTTTTTCATTAAAAGTTGTAGCAGATTTTTTATAGATATAAAACATTGCTAAATTTGACATATGTAGTTACAAATGTCATTACTCAGATTTAAACATTATGAATTAGTTGTTACACACACACACACGTATATATTCGTATTAGGCGCTATAAATCAAGAACACCTCACAAAAATTAATTATCATGGATCGTTTATATTTCAAACTAATAACTCCTTAACATGTGTTCTCATCAATATAACTTCAATTTACCTTCACAAGAAATTAAATGTGAATGGGGAGAATTATATTCTTCCAAAATCAGCCAACTGAAAGAAAGCCATAATGTCCATTATGTAGACTTGCCTACTGATACGGATGGGAAATGTATTTTTCATAGCACTGATATTGAGTGGAAAAGAGAAAATAACTTTTTCGAACGTTTTCTTGATTTAATTAACCTTCTCAATTCACTGGATAATATAGAGTTTATAAGGTTTATAGATGTTCATTTTGTAGGATTTTTAACAGAAGAATACAAAAAAGAAATTCATTCTGATGCAGATTTTAGCGGTATAAATAATAATGAGAATAAATACTCACTTGATCTTAGTCATCAAATTTGCTCAAAAGAATTATTATTATATGATTCTATCTTCCATGATTCTATAGAAATTGATAGGTGTTGCTTCAAGAAGGGGATTACTATTGAAAATACTCAGTTTAAAAAAAATGTTGAAATTCATAGAACTACATTTGGAGACGATGTAAATATTACGGACAATACTATATTTTCAGGCAATGCAATTTGGGGGAATTACAATGTCTTTTACGGAAAAAATGCACTTATCAATTGCACTTTTGAAAGAAGATCAGATTTTGATAATGTACATTTTATCTCATCTATAGATATTGAACAATGTAAATTTACTAGTAAGGAAGAATACACTAATTTTTCTTGCTATTTTTATAAAGGAATTGGCTTTAGAAACAATTCATTTAATTCGTTATTGATTTTTTCTGACTGCAATTTCTTTAGTGATAATTTATTTTATAACAATACTCAAAATTCAGAATTTCACCTCGAAAACCCTGTAATAGCTGGAAATCTTTCATTTGTTGGAGAGGAAGATAATTTGCTTTTTAACCCTCATACAATTTTAGAAATATCACCAAATTCTTTTGATGATAACGGACACGTTACCTTTGATTATTGTAATATTCTAAACTTAAATAATGACTTTATACACACTTGTCAAGATTTAGAAAATCAACAGTTAATAACAATTAACCCAACGTGCAAAGTTGAAAGACTAACTATAGTATATGAATATAAACCATATTTAAGAGTTACTTCAAATATTATTGAAGACTTTGTAAATGTTATTTCAAGATTTTTTGATTCTGAGTATTCTATAGAATTGAAGGTGTCTATTATTAGAGATACAAAAAACTTAACAATTAAAGTAATCTTTAAAACGTCTGATAATATTACCGATCAAGATTTTAAAAAGAAATTAGGACTCTTTCCCTCAATGTTAAAAACTAAAGAAAGGAACTTGGATGAAAATTCACAAGATATGTTAACATCAATCCGAAGCATCTATAAAAGATTACTATTATTAAAAGATAAAGGGACGATTAATGAAGGAACTATTTCTAGCATTTTATCGTTAAAAGGGGACATAAATCTTGAAAACTATATAACTATAATGGCAGACGAAATAAAAATTGAAAATTCACAAATAGGTAATTTAATTACTGGTGGAGAGCAGATTATTGAAGGCAGCACCTTCAAGCAAAAAAACACTTTCTCAGAGGGACTTGATTATATAAAATTAGGCTTAGAACTTTCAAAACTCAAAACAGAGTTGAAAAACAAAGCAGAAACAACAGAACATTTTGAAACTATTGAAATAATAGAAGAGGCCGAAGATGCTCTAAAAAAGAAAGAAAATAAGAAAGCTATCCAAAAGTTAAAGCAACTAGGTACTTGGGGAGTCAATACAGCTCAAGAAATAAGTGTTAACATTATTTCAGGTATAATTAATGGTCAATTAGGGCTGTAAAAAAAGTTAGATACATAATCACAAATAAAGACTATTCTCTAATTTAGAAAACAGCCTTTATCATTAAAAATAACATAGAGCCTAAGAATACGTATATTAGCAGCTTCAGGACTAAAACTAACGACTCGGTCTTGAGACTGCAAGTAGCCTGAAATGAAATTACTATCAAAACCTGCGACTTTACTCTGGGATTGACTATAGCTACGGCGAATGCATTCACCGTATGATATGGTCTTTTATTTATCTCTCTGTCATTTTGAAATAGAAATCATCCTCAACAGAAGAACTTTCCCAAGGGATTTGTTTTCCTTCAGAAGATTTTCGAACATTTCTACGAACTTTCTTGAATACTTCTTCCAATCCAGTTCCTTCATTACTCATTGCTTTCAATAATTCTTGCGTGTAAAGCCCGTTTGTGCCTTTTCCATCCAATGCAACAGAGCCTGGAGCTGTCGAAAAAGCGATAAAAGAATTATAAGGAGCAGAACCAATAGAAGCCAACCCATTATAACTGGCATGCTTAGATTTTTCGAATGCTTCTTTGTAAGGATTATCACGACAAGCATCTAATATGATAATATTCATGCTGTTTTCGGCATATTCAAATTCAGATAGAACACGTCCTAAGTCGACCGATTCGAATTCAATATCTTGGATCTTTTTGATGGATGCATCTACAGGAACTAAGAAATTCCGACCATCTGCTTGCAAGCCATGCCCTGCATAAAAGAAAAGTCCAACACCACCTCGTTCTTTTAGTTTTTCACCAAATTCACGGATAGCTTTTTTCATTGTTTTTTGATTCAAATCAGTATAAACATAAGAGTCAAAGCCAGAGCGTTGTAATTCTTCGGCAATAGCCACGGCATCATTAACAGGGTTTTTGAGCGGTGATTTTTCGTAGCTACTGTTTCCTATAATCAAAGCTGTACGACGTTGATTGGTGTCAATATAACTTAAAGCTTTGAAAAATTTCCCAGTATACTTATTATCACTTCCATCGGAAGGAAAAGGATCACTACCACTATTTACTTCAACAATTTCTGTCTTTTTTTCGACGAGTTCTTCAACAAAAGTACCATCTCGCCAGATCCCTTTTTGTTGTGTTCCATCAACGAAGGTATAAATACCTTCTCCGTGTCGCATGTTATTGTGGTATTCGCCAATATATTTTTCGCCATTGGTCCAAACAAAGGCACCATAGCCTTGTCTTTTTCCATCAACAAAAGGGCCTTTGTACATACTGCCATCTTTGTTATAATAGGCTCCACGACCATGGGGAACAGCGTTTTGAAATTCGCCAATATATTTGTCGCCATTTTCATAAATAAATCGCCCTTTTCCGTTTTCGCAATCGCCAATAGTACAGCCAGTTTGAGCACTTAAAAGGCTAAAGAACCCACTGAATATTAGTGCAGAAAAAGAAGAAAAGAGGTACTTTTTAATAAGCATGTTTGTAAATGTTTTATGTCATCTTAAACCTATCCGGTTAAGTTTTTTTGTTAATGTAGGTCTTTAGTTTTCATTCTTTAGGAAGGGAAATTAAATAAGAATTCTAAAACCCGCCAACTAGTATTAGGTAATTGTGTAAGTGAAAAACCAATTATCATTCCACAAAAAAATACAAGAACAAATTTATGAATTATCCTCAGAATTTGGATCAATTAGATTGATATTTTTATCTTCATTAAAACCTAAATCATCTTCTGGACGATCTTCTTTCGCAGCAATCGTTTCTTCTTCTTCTAAAGGATGTTCTTCCTCTAATTGATCAAGTGCTTCTTGGATAAATCCTAATTGGTAATGAGATGGAGGAGCATCAAGCCCAAAACTTGCAATAACATCATCAATATCACTTCGTTTTTTCGTCTTCTTTTTTCTTCTTTTTACCTTTTGTAAGGCAACGGCAAACTTTTTTGGAGGAATGATTACATTTCTATAATTGCAGGCCGCAATGATAAATTCAGCCCCTAAGAAAACTAACTGGGAAGAATAAGAAACCCAGATTAAGACAACAATTAAAGAACCTGCTGCGCCATAAGCGGAAATAACCGTAGTGCTACTGAGGTAATAACCCATCATCAATTCTCCAATCCAGAATAGGGTTGCAGAGAAAAAAGAACCTGCCCAAATATAAGACCAAGGTAATTTGACCGCAGGCAATATTTTATATAACATGGCAAAAAATAGCGCAACCAAGAAGATCGAGATGCCCATACTTAAGAAAACTAAAAAGTAATCCGTAGTGTAGGCCAAATATGGGACGACAAAATTAGGAACCTTGTCGTGTACCCATGCTTCATTCGTAGAGATAAAGGTACTAAGTTTCAAAAATAAGGCATTTAAGACAATAGAAACAACCAGCAAGGCGCCAATGCTCATGACCATACCCAAAGACAGGACACGGTTGATGGCAACTTCAAGAATTTTAACTTTTCGAGGGACTTCTTTTACTTCAAATATATGATTAAGAGCATCTTGGAGGGCATAAAAAACACCTGTTGCTACAAAGATTAATAAACCAATTCCAAGAACAGTTGCCCACCAGTTGGTGTCAGGTGTACCAATATTAATCACAGCGTCCTGAATTTGTTTAGCAGCATCGGGCCCAACGGATTCTTTCAGATTAAGAAAAACTTCTCCATGAACAGCAGCTTCTCCAAGAAAAAAACCAACCAAACCAATCACAACAATGAGTAATGCAGGAAGTGAAAAAATGGTATAATAGGCCAATGCTGCACCTAATCGGAAAACCTTGTGTCGATTATAGTTATTTATCGTATCTCTTATGATGGTATAAATAGGATCTATAATAGGGTAGATGACAGGGTGATAATAGACCTTCCTAATGATAGGTTCTACGGTATTTCTTATATTAGAGATAATTGATTCGAACATATAGCCTTAGGCTTTTTCTAAAATGATTGCAGCGCCTGTCCCCAGACCTGCACAGGTACTTGCCATTCCTGTTTTTATAGTTTTATTTCTACCCATTTCTTGCGCAAGTGTAACAATAAGTCTAGCAGATCCGACAGCTATTGGATTGCCAATCGTCAAGGCGCCACCATAAGGGTTCACAATTGTTGGATCAAGATCTAATTCCTGAATGCCAACTAAGGCTTGAACGGCAAACGCTTCGCTGATTTCTACCCAATCTAAATTTTGAGTTGTTAAATTTGCTTTTTTTAATACTTTTTTAGCTGCTACAACAGCAGATAAACTCATTTCACTAGGGTGACAAGCAGCATTTGCCCATGCTTTGACTTTTGCTAGCGGTTCTATTTTATGTTGAATTACATAATCTTCGGAGGCCAGCGCAATTAAGGCTGCACCATCACCAATTCTAGCAGCATTACCAGAACTAATGCAATTCCCTTGTTGGACTAATTTAGGTAATTTTGCCAATAAGTCCAAAGATAGGAGGCGATGTTGCTCGTCGTAATTCCAGAGATGGCCTCTAGAATCTTCTATTGGCATTATTTCTTGTTCCCAAATGCCTTTTTCTTTGGCTTGTTGATATTTAATGCGACTATTAAAGGCATATTCGTCTTGTTGTTTCCTTGGTATTTTGTATAAAGAAGCTAATAATTCTGCCGTTTGAGGCATAGAAAGTGGTGCAAATCGTTCAGAAATTTTTGAATTAACAAAACGCCAACCGATCAAACTATCTTCTACGCTTTGATCTACCTTACTTGTAATAATAGGGCTTCTAGTCATGCTTTCGACTCCACCAACTAGATAGAGATCGCCTTCTCCCAAAGCAATGCTACGAATGCCAGAAAAAATTGCATCCATGCCTGAAGAACAAAGACTGTTGACGGTATTGGCAAGGGTAGAATACGGTAAATTGGCTAAGAAAACAGCCATTCGAGCTATATTTCTATTGTCTTCGCCTGCTTGATTCGCACAACCTAAAAACACGCCATCAATTTGATTGTTATGAACTGTTTTTCGTTTTACCAATGCACGAATTAATGTTGCTCCCAAGTCATCTGGACGAAGGTGAGATAGTGCTCCATGCAGTTTCCCTATGGGAGTACGAAGGGCATCAATAATGTATATTGTTGGCTTTTTATTGTTCATTTGACGCAAAATATTAATTTTGCAGTAGATTGATAGTCGATTGTCTTTTTTTATTAATTAAAAATCTTAAAAGACGATCTAATAAGGAATGAAAATACATACTTATGGTATCAACTTTTCAACGTTTTTTATTGATTGAATGTGAAGTTGAGTTGCAAAAGTAGACCTTATCATCAATATTTATAAACACAACAAATAATATTTCTAAAAATGAGTAAAAATTCAGGACAAATACAACGGATACAATCGGTTTATTTATTGTTAGCAGCGGCTCTTATAGGGTCCTTGTTTGCGCTTCCGTTTGCATCTGCACCAGCAGAAGGGACCGGAATTTTAGAGGATGGTTCTTTTGATCTTAATGATAATATGGGCCTAATGGTCTGGACAATTTTGTTGTTATTGCTTTCGGTGGTTTCTATTTTTATGTATAACAATAGGAATTTACAGATGAATTTAGGAAAATTAAATATCCTTTTGACAGTAGGAATGGCCGCTTTTGCGGGGTATTTATTTACAACAATACAAACTACAGCTTCTCTTGGAGGTGGTTTATTTGTGCCTATCTTCGCGATTGTTTTGGTCGTAGCAGCAAATTCTAACATCAAAAAAGACGAAAAAACGGTTCGAAGTGCAGATCGTTTAAGAGATTAACTTTATGTTGGGGCAATTCAATGAATTGCCCCAACATAAAGCTATTTTGATTGTCTGATAAATTTTGCCAAAACCTAAATGCGGCGGACGCTTTTGACCGTCTAAGTCCTTCGTTCTAAGTTATTCGTCTTACGTCTACTCCGCTATTCCATAGGGGCGTAAAACGAATGACGAGCGGCGAAGGACCGTTGCATTTCGTTTAAATAAAAACACGTTCTTTGGCGTTATGGCAAAAGATGTCAGAGATCCGCTATTTTTAAGGTCGTTTATTTCTCCATTCTATCCCTAATCCTAATCCCAATAGGATGAAATTAGGAATGGCGACCACCCAATAATTGGCAATCGTTTCTTTGATTTCTCCTTTTTCGCGCTCGCGAATTTTTTCTTGTAATTCTGGACGAATGCCTTGCATGTTAATCGTTGTGTTAGAGGCTCCTGGCAGTTGTGTCGTTCTGATTTCTTGGAATTCCAAGGCAATCAAACCCGCCCCTAATATACCTGCAATTGTGCAGATGTAGAGGTATTTATTCGAGAATTCAGGCCGCATTAATTTATGAATAAATAAGAAAAGGGCGAGGATCGTTATCGTATAGAAGGGAAGGACATAAATTAACAAACTATTCAAGTCAATAAAATGTACATTAGCAGGGTTTTGTGCCTGTAAATTAGTAGCTCCAATACTAAAAAAACAAATAAAAATTACTCTCAATATCTTCATTCTTTGAACTTAATTAAATAATTAAAAATATAGCTTGGCAAAGTTACATTTTATTTGTAAATTGAAGCTGTATGCTAACGCTCATTTCGTTTTTTTAATGAAGTGAGTGATTGATGGAATAATTTTTTGTTCGAAAGAGCCAATTAATTAAATATACTATTACCCAAATGTCAGATAAGGACAATAACGCTAATAACAATAATTCTGGAAAAAAAGATAATTCTTCAAAAGAGAAGGAAGGTTATCAATATGAGGACGTTCAAAAAAAGGAAGGGCCTGTAGGTGTCAATGACGAAGATGCTATTTTTGAACAACAAGGACCTCAAAATATCAATCTTGATTATGATTTGAATAACTCCTCTAAAAGCGATGCTGTAACAACAGAATCGGCTAGTGGTATGAGTGATGCACCTAAGGTGCAAAAGGATGTCCAGAAAAAAGGAAAAACGCCCAAATCTAACTCAGGAATGGGAAGTGTAGAGAAACTTAAAGCTAAAGACGAAGATTCAGAAGGTTTTTCAGGAGAGATGCAAGTAAAAACACCTTCGCTAAAAACCAACCCTGAAGAAGAAACCCCTGAAAAGGCAAAGAAAGAAACAGAAAAAGAGGAAGCCGTAACGGAGAATGAAGAAAAGAAAGAAAAGGTAGAGAAGGTTCCTAAGACTGTTAAGGCCCCTGAAAAGGAAACATCAGAACCAAAGGGAAAGGAACTCTCCGAACCAGAAGCTGATTTAGGTGAAAATGTAACGATTCCACCAAAAGAAAAAACGGAAGAAAGTAAAGAAGCTTCTCCTGATTTGAAGAAAGGCGTGAACTCTAACGAAGAGTTAAGTAGTTCTGGTAAGGCGCTTCCGAAAAAAGACCCAAACGAAGAGAAGAAAAAAAAGGTAGAAAGCCTTATCTCAAATAACTTAGGTGATTTATTTAGTTCTGACACTGATAAAGAGAAAGTGCCTGAGGGAAAATCAAAGGGTGATCCAGAAACAGTGGAGAAAGACGGTGCAGAAAAGGATCCTAAGGAAACTGAAGAAGAAGGGAATGCATTAGAAAAATCGATCACAAAAGAAACGGTCGTTGACGAATCTTCAGAAAAAGACCTGAATATTGAAAATAACAATGTTGCTCCAATTCAAGAAAAAACGGATGAAGTTGATCCATTGAAAGGAGGAAAGGAGATTGTAGAAGAAGTAACGGAGTCAATTGAAAGTCCTCAAGTAGATGAGATCGTGGAGGATAACGATGCCGCACAAGGAAATAGCGATGCTCCAGAAGGGCCGAAAACAGAAGCAGATAATTTTAAGGAAGTATTAGATTTAGCGAACGAAAAATATAGTACAGTAACCTCTAGTTTGGTGATCAAAAACTTGATGGATGCTAATGATGGAGATGTAGAACCCGAAAAAATAAAGGAAACCAAAGAATCCATTAAATCTTCTTTTGATGAAGAAGTAGAAAATAAATATCAGCAATTTAAGGCTGGTTATGAGGTTTTAGATCCAAACAAGGAAAATTTTGATGCGGTTATCCCTTTAGGAGGTGGAGAAGAAGGAAGGGTTGTAGACGATAGCCAATTAGACGAAGAAGAACCTGTATCCGAAAATGCTGAAGGCGAAGAAGTTGGAAAGGAGCCTAGTCCTGAAGATAAGGTGAAAGAGGATCAAGCAATACACTTTGAGGGCTTTGATTTGGAAACAGAAAAAGCAAAAGAAAAAACAGCACAAGAGGCAGCTGAAAAAATTAAGTCAGCAGAACGGTTACGATTAGCAGAGCGAGCTGAGGCCATGAAACTTCGCCATCAGGAAGAGTCCAAACATCGCGAAGAAAAGCGGATGGCTAGAGAGACTAAAATGGATAAGCGAGCGCTCGAAATTCAAGAACGTAGAGCTGGAATTGCTAAAAAGTTACAAGGAATAAAGGATGTAAGACAAAAATCAAAATTAGAACGAGCAGAACGAATTGATAGCCATTTGGCAGAAGCAGAAGCAGCAAAAGCCAAAATCTTTAAAGACGCTGAAGAAAAAAAGAAAAAGGTCATTGCTGACAGAGAAGCTACGTTGAATAATTTGCCCAATCTTATAGAAGAAAATAGACAGAAAGTTGAAAGCGGCGCCTTTGATAAAACGATTGCTGGGTTATCTGATGTTATCGAAGCGAACAAGCAAGAAGTAGAAAAACTTGGCCTTGTCAAAGATGGTAAAGTAGACGAAGCTAGAGTAGAAGGCTTTATCGCGCAAAAGAAATTGGAAAGCGAAGTCTTGGCTAAACAAAAGAAAGAAGAAGGCCAAGCTATCGTGGACAAGGCAACAGCATCAGCGAAAAAACCAGCAGAAAAACAAACGGGGGAAGCAGAAGGAAAAACAGATGCTGAAGGAAAGGACAAGAAAGATGAAAAAGATGCTAAAAAACTAAAAGAAGAGAAACAAGACAAGCAATTAAATGACATTTTTACAGATGTAGGAGAAACAGACAAAGAAAAAATCGAAGCATCTAAAAATGATAAAATTTATGGCGAAGGCCAGATGCTAGGATTGATGGTTGGGCGATCAGCTGGATATGGAGCGAAAATTACGCTTAAAGACCCTAAATTAGAAAAAAAGAAAGAAGGGGAAGGCAATTCAGAAAAAGAAAACCCAACAAGTAGTTTTAAAATAGAAAGTTTTGGAGCAACGAAAGAAGCTATAGAAACAGCTCGTGTAAAGTATATCAATGAGCAACACAAAAAAGCTGCAGTCATTCATGAATTTTGGAATTTACCCAAAAAGGGTGAAGCGGCAACTACAACTAAAAAAGATTTTATAGGCGGATATTTTGCTGGATATAATATTGGGCATTTTGAAGGACAGAATCTTCGAAATGAAACAAAGAAAGCAGCCGCTACAAAGAAACAGAACGAACTCTTAAAAACGCCTGAGTATGCTGTTGGTTCGGCCTTAGGGCGCCTCTGTGGTGTTTTGTCAGCGAAAGGCGAAAAGCAAATTAGTACATCTTGTATTTTTATAGGAGATGATGGCAAAGAAGCAGAGCTTACTGTAAATATGGCTATTGCAGAATTGCGTGCAAGTGTCAAGGACAATATGAAAGTTGCTGATTTGGGTGCAGCGATTAAGAAAAAAGACTCAGGAGAAGAGAAAAAAGAAGCTGTAGAGGAAGGCCAAGCCTCCAAAGGGACGATTCTTCGAGATGCCTTTATTCAACATTTTAATATTGGTTATTTAGAATCTCAGAATCAACGAAGAAAACCACCTCCAGTCGATGCCAATTTCAAAAAAGGGTTTACCAATGGCCAAATACTAGGCTTGCAACAGGGGAATAGAGAGACGCCAGACCCTGTTCTACTTGAGCAAAAGAAAATGCATCAAGCTGAAAACATGAGTAAGCTTTCAGAAGAAGACCAACAGAAGCATCATGGCTTCATGTCTGGTTTTAATAAAGGGTACTTGCAGGGGCAGAATAAGAAACAGAATGATCGAGTTGCCGCTCAGAAAAAACGAAATAGCGATCCTGGGTTTATGGCGGGTTATGCTGCGGGAAATTTACAAGGCTTTTTGGCTGCGATAATAGCACCTAGTGGCATTCCTATTTTGGACGCCTTGCAAAGTGATGATAAATTAGAGGAAGCTGGTATTCCTGCTTATTTTCCAATATCTCAAACGGTCAAAGAAAATATTATAGCAAAATTATCGCATCCTAATATTGGCGAAAAAGCGAAAGCAAAAGGTGAAACACCTTCTGATCCTATCTTGGAACGAATTGCTAACCCTAAATTTAATGAAGGGTATACCATGGGAAAAAGCCTTGGACAGATTCGTGGAGAAAAGAATCGACAACTTTTTCAAATCCAAAAATACCGTCTACACCCAGATTACCAAAGATCACTAGAATTTTTGGGAGAGGAGAAGCTTAGTTTAGGTCAAATTTTGGCAAAAGCTCAACATGCGCTGGATCAATTAAATAAGAAGGAAACGTTAGATGCTGTTGAGGCAGATAAACAAACTCGATATGCAAGTACCATTGCTAAGCTAAGGGCAGGTGTAGAAAGTGAAAGTGAGTTTTATCAAAGAGGCATCAAAGAGACCTATGATCAGTTCTATATAAAACTAATCCAAAAAGGAAATAAGAAAAGTAAAGCGGAGCTAGTTGCTAACTTACAAGGAAAAGATAATTCTGTTCAAAGAGATGGCTATGATTGGGGCTTCAAATTAGGCCAAAAGGTTGTGGCTCTAAAAGATGAAATAAAAGGCTTACATCGTAGAGGTATTGACATCGCACCAAGAAACAAAAAACTTAATGCCGTTATAAAAGAGCAACGTCAAAAAGCTCAAAGCCACGGACAAAAAAAGCTAGAAGAGGGAGAAAATACCTATTACAGAGGGTATCTGAATGGCTATAATTCAAGTTTGCTACTTGCAAGGCAAGATAAAGAAAGTGACAAAGGAAATAAAGGTGTTGATGAAGGCTTTGCGGCTATTGGTAATAAAGACAGAGGAACTGGATTAAGTGTAGATGGATTAAGTCATGTTAGTGAGGAGTTAAAACGGTATTTGGGAAAAATATTACCTAGCGACGTTTCAGATGAGACTATAAAGACTGCAAGAAATGAAGCCCTCGTAAAAGATCCAACTACTGCAAAGCAATATTTTAAAGATGGAACAGAAATGGGCTATAATACTGCTTTCAATGCAGCAAAAGATGACCCTAAAACAGAAGATACGAAAATCAATGCCCTATACGCGAAGCATTTAAAAGAAAAGGCCTCTGGTATTACAGAAAAGAAAACAGAAACTAAAGAAAAGGGCAAATCGAATAATACAAAAATTGGCTTGTTGTACTTCTTTATAATGGGGTATCAACGATGGAACATAGATGCCAAAGACAAAAAATATGGTGTTCCCAAGGGAATTGCTGATGGAGAAAGTTTTCATGAAGGTTATGAAGACGGTAAAAAGAAAGCACTTCATCCCGACACTTTCAAAGAACCGACGACTGCTCCTAGGTCTAAGACTGCCTATGATGCTGGAAGAAAAATGGCTGAACACAGTGTTCGATATTCAGATTTTAAGAACCAAATGATTGATGCAGCAAAAGGGGAATCAAGTGATTTGAATTTGTTGGAATCAACTAAAAAAGATGAAACGCCCGAAGAAATAAAAGCTGATAGCCATGCCATGGAAGGTTATGAAGATGCAAAAGGACCTTGGACTAAAATTATTTATATGGGTAAAGGGGTGCTGCTAGATCCAGAAGAGATAAAAGGGGCTGCTACTTTCAAGTTGCTGCCAGTAGGAAGTGGAAATCTAGATGCTGCGGAAGAATTGGAGTTCAAAAATGAAAAAGAAGATGTTAAATTAGCAGGTGACGTATACAAAAAAAAGGATCAGTACATTAGTAAAATGATCGCTTATAATACGACACAATTAATAGAAGGAATTAAGGCTGAAGCGAAGGCTAATTCAACAAAAGTAGAAGAAGATTTTAATACGTTAATTTCTTCCTATACAAAGGGCTATCTGAAAATGATTAGTCAAATTGAAAGTACTTACCAAGAGAAAGAATTGACTCAATGGCTTTATACAGCAGGATACGCTAAAGGCTTGAAATTAATAGTAAAAGGAGAAAAAGATGAAACGAGCCCTCCAAGTCCTTTTGGTACCGTAGACGCATCTCTAGATACAGAGAGTTTGGAATACAAAAAAGGTTTCTTGGAAGGAAAAATTCACGGCACGAGAGTTAACAATGGTTTAGTTTCTTTTTCTGAAAAAGACAAATCCCAAATGATGGGAGGCGAATACGAAAAAGGAAATAAAGATGGAACGGAAACAGGTAAAAAAACTGCGCACAAACATTTGGCGGACTTTACTCAATTAGACAAAAAATCTCCTTTTCTTGTTGAAATAGAAAAGGGCGAAATAGATCAGGGTAAAATTAAAAGCTTTATCAATGATTTTGGTAGTTTACCAGGAGGCTATGATGAAACTAGACATGGTGAATATATAAAGAGTTTCAAGAAAAGCTTTATAGAAATTTACAAAGAAATAATTAGTTATGAAGTTGGAAAACGCTTTGGTTATGATCGATGGAAAGAAGGAGGAGTAGAAGCACAAAATACAGAAGCACCAAGCACTATCGAAATTATAACTGAAACACCATTTTATAATGGACTAATGGTTGGTCGAGACATGGCTATTGAAGGGAAAACACTTGATGAAGTGTTCCATGTTGAAAGCTCAGAAGAAGAAAAGGAGGGTGCTAAAACGGAGGATACAGCTGTTCTTGCTATGGCCAAAAAATATGCTTTGTTTGTCGCAGGTGTTGAGGCCTTGATAGAAGTGGGCCTATTTCACGATTTGAAGAAATTAGAAGAAAATAAAGGGTTTACTAAATTATTGCTTGGAAATGTTTTGAGTGAACCACCTAACCCAATGACCGCAGCAGAAATTAAAGCGAAAGCGGAGCAAGAGCGAACGGACGCTAAAAAGCAGAAAGAAAGTAAACATGGTATGGGAGGAACGAAAACGGGTACTTCTAATAAAAATACCAGCAGTATGGGGGGGAAGAAAGTAGAAAAGAAAAAAGCAGAGGGTATTAATTATAGCTATGAACCGGAAAATGAAGATTTTATAAAAGATCGAATCTTGGAAAGCTTACAAATTTTTAATACATCGGATGACCCTGATGCACCTATAGAATTAGTGGTCATAAGTGATAAAGAGATGAAGGGGTATCTGAAAGCTTATAAAGGTGAGTATAACAAGACCTATGCTATTATGAAGCAGCAATTCTTGGTTGATTTAATGGACTCTTCTCTTATGTTGGCGTATTCAGAAGCAGCAGATGACCTTAAAGAGGAACAGGGAGAAAAGGAAAATGAAGTAAACCAAGATGCTCTAGATCTTATAATTGAGCTTTTATTTGGTACCGATGATTTTGTGATTGATAAGATGGCTTTGGTTCAAAAATACATCTTAATGGAGTCCAAAATTAATGAAACAGAATTGCACATAAAAAATGATTTAGAGACAATTAACGAGAACAAAGGATACGTCGAATTTTTAACAGACGATGAAATAGCACCTAAAGAAAAACGGATAAAGGAACTGGAAAAAGAACTTTTGGACGAAACTCTGAAGCCTCCAGAAAAGCATAAAAGAACTGCTGAACTTAAGAAACTCAAACATAAATTAAAACCTTTAAATAAAAAGGTGGCTAATCTTGAAAAAGAATGGGCAGAATCTGAAAAACAAGCTAAAGCTTTAATCGATTCAGTGCGCGTTTCAATGAAAGACAATTTTGGCTTTGATGCTCCTTTGGAAACGAATGAAGATATTTTGGATTATATCTATGTGAATTTAGATACCTCTAAGGGAGGAGATGAAGAAGTCTATGATAAAACTTTGGGCGTTTTCAATACCTTGCTTTTAGAAGGAAACTATAATTATTCTGAGAATGGTGATTTTCAAGTCCAAATTTCAGGAGCTGGTGATCTTTACATTGATGAACTTGCCGAAAATGTTGATATTGACTTGACTGGAAATGATACGTTTATCAAGAAAAAAGTAAACGACCAGTTCTTTGAGTTCAAAGCAAAAGGAATTCATTATGTCAAAAATCATCAAGAAATAACGCTTTCAGAAGGGGCAATGGTTATTCCAAAACTAGAAGGAGGTGAGCACGAAGGTGTACAACAGATGTATAGTTTCGATGAATTTGGTTTGCATTTAGGACAAGGTGTCAAAGAACAAATTAAAACACAACGACATAAATTAAAATCTAACTAGTTGGCTTTGATAAATAGGAGCGATCCTTTATTATTTCGATTCAAATTAGTAGGGATACTTCAGAGAAAAAACCGTTTTGCACTTTTTTTTAGTTATTCACTATTCACTAAAAAAACAGAACTGTTTTCGATAATGCTTTGTGTTTGCTCTTTATTCACATCTTAAGGAATGATTCATATTTAACTTAGCAGCAGTTCTAAGAGTTGTTTAATTTCTTTCTCAGAATTGTGTCGATGCAAACAAATGCGAATGCGTTCTTTGCCTGCTGCTACGGTAGGTTTTCTGATAGGTCGCGCATCAAAA
Source organism: Herpochondria borealis (assembly GCA_032274145.1). Classification (NCBI taxonomy): domain Eukaryota; phylum Rhodophyta; class Florideophyceae; order Ceramiales; family Ceramiaceae; genus Herpochondria; species Herpochondria borealis. Next base: position 31,035 of record JAVCKV010127328.1, on the reverse strand, counting down.
CCGTTCTGTTCAAGTTTTAAACTCAATTGAACAACTTGTTCATTCCCTGGAATGATAATAGATTGAATAGGACTGTTGCTTTCAATATAATTATGAATGCCTTTGGTTTGAATTATTTGGCGGAAATAAGTGATTTTTTGATGTAATTCTTCTACATAAGTAGCACCATGTTTATTTAAATAGCGGTAAACCTCCAATACACTAGAAACCGTATGTGGACTCAATGCTGTTGTATAAATGAGTGGTCGCGCATAATTAATAAGATAATCTTTTAATAATTGAGATCCTAGAACTGCTGCTCCATGTGCTCCAATTGCTTTGCCAAAAGTATGAAGCCGAGCAAAAACTTGGTCTTGTATGCCCAATTGAACCACTAAACCTGCTCCTTTTTTTCCAAAAACGCCTGTGCTGTGTGCCTCATCAATAATTAAATTAGCAGTAAACTGCTTACAAAGGCTTGCCATTTTTTTTAATGGCGCAGCATCTCCATCCATCGAGTAAATAGCTTCGACAATTACAAACACTGTTTTATTAGAATGTTGTTCCAATAAATTTTCTAAAACCGTGAGATTGTTGTGGGGAAAGGAGTGACAAACAGCAGAACTCATTTTCATTCCATCATGAATCGACGCATGTACTAATTCATCGTATAAAATTATATCAGAACGTCTTGGCAAGCAAGAAAGCAATGCAAGATTGGCATTATAGCCAGCATTAAAAACTAAAGCCGCTTCGCTTTGATGAAATTCAGCGAGGACCACTTCTAATTCATCTAATAATTCAAAATGCCCTGATAACAAGCGAGACCCCGTAGCACCTAAGGAAAGTAGCCTACCTTTTTTATGAACGGTTGCTTTTATTTCCTTATTTCTAGCCAAGCTGAGGTAGTCATTAGAGCAGAAATCAATAAGATGTGCCTTGTTTTTTGTTATTCGGAAAGCTTGGTTTTGTTTTCTTCTTTCCAACAAAGCTTGCATGCGTTCTTGTAGTTGCGTCATAATTTATTTAGAATTACAGTAGGAATGAACAATAAATAAAGTGATTGAGTTGATAATGTTTTTTCATTCCTTATATTTGCTTTCCAACAAAAAAAGTCTACAAATGTACAAAATATATATTGGCGAAGTACCTGTCTTATTAGTTTCGAAAGCAGAATCCAAGCAATACCGAACTGGAAGCCTTCGAGACATGATTGTGTACCACCGTTTGAAACGCCGAAAAGAACTACACCAAGTGGTTGATACTTTAGAGAAAGGCACAAAGAACTACGATTCTATCATTATTGTGAGTGAAGACTTGGATCAATTGAAAGAAGATTTCTTTACCATATACAAAGTTCATAAAGCAGGAGGTGGTGTCGTCTTTAATGAAGATGGAGCTGTACTAGCCATTCAACGAATGGGCTATTGGGATTTGCCAAAAGGGAAACAAGAAAAAGGAGAAAGCATCGAGGCTACAGCTATTCGTGAAGTTCAAGAGGAAACAGGGATTCTACATGTCGAATTAGGTGATTTTATTTGTGATACCTATCATACCTATAAGAGCCGAAGTGGTCAACGTATTTTAAAATGGTCTACTTGGTACAAAATGACAACAACAGCCACCAGCAACGTTGGGAGTACATGTTTGTGAACCTGGTTCAATTCAAAAATATCCATGGTCACTGTCGAGTGCGCAACAAATACCCAGATAATAATCCTGCCCTTGCTGCTCTTGGAAGTTGGGGTGAGTCTAGTCTAGTCTAGTCGAGTCGAGTCGAGTCGAGTCGAGTCATGCATTCATTCATGTATTCATTCATTGTCCTATGCATTCCATATATGTATAATATGATGCGTAGGGCATGGTGCTTACAAGCTTACATCTTCCTTTC
>JAVCKV010127328.1:0-29155 GCA_032274145.1 Herpochondria borealis | reverse complement strand
TAGATTTAACGCCTCAGGCCGAAGAAGATATTGAACAAGCTATATGGATTCAAAAAGAAGATCTTCAAAACAAGCGCCCGATTTATAAAAATATTTTAGATGTTTTAAGCAAAATTTAAATGAATATAATATACTTAGAATTAGGAACAAACCTTGGTACACGGCATTCTAATATTGAATTGGCAACAGCATCACTTCGTTTCACCGTTGGCAAGATTATTAAAAGCTCAAAGATCTATCAAGCGGCAGCCTGGGGTAAGGAGAATCAAGCAGATTTCTACAATCAAATTTTGTGTGTGGAAACTAAGCTGAGTGCTTTAGATGTTTTGAAAAAATGTCAAGATATTGAAGATAAAATGGGGCGTGTTCGGCAAGAAAACTGGGGCCCAAGAGTCATTGATATCGATATCCTCTTTTTTAATGAGGAAGTGATTGATGAGCAACACCTAACCGTCCCACATCCGTATTTGCAGGATCGTAATTTTGTTCTCGTTCCTATGTGCGATGTAGCAGCCGATTTTGTTCATCCTGTGTTAGGAAAAGATATGAAAACTTTGTTAAGCGAATGTCAAGACCAATTGCCCGTTATTGAATTGGAATTGTCAAAATAAATAATCATTTTAGCAGCATGCAAATCCAAAATGGAAATTATATTGTTATAGAAGGGAATATTGGAGCTGGAAAAACTTCTTTGAGTCGGTTGATCTCTAAAGACTTAAACGCTCGTTTAATTCTGGAAGAGTTTTCGGACAACCCCTTTTTGCCCTTGTTTTATAAAAACCCTGAGCGATATGCTTTTCCTGTAGAGCTGTTTTTTATGACAGAGCGTCACAAACAGTTACAAGATTTATTAATTAAAGGCAACCTCTTTCAACAATATGTTGTCTCCGATTATATTTTTTCTAAAACGCTTCTTTTTGCAGGAGAAAATTTAGAAAACGAAGAACTGCGTTTGTTTCAACGTTTGTTTCATACCTTAAATGCATCTTTCCCCAAGCCTCATTTATTAGTTTATTTACACCGTCCCGTAGATGATCTGTTGTCAAATATTCAAAAAAGAGGTCGTTCCTATGAAAAGGATATCAGTCCTGAATATCTCTTAAAAATTCAACAGGCCTATTTCAATTTTTTCCAGATGATTGAACAGGAACTTTCTATCTTAGTCCTGAATGTTGATGGATTAGATTTTATCAATAACCCAGGTCATTATCAAATTGTAACAGAACAAATTCAAAAAGAATATCCGAAAGGGCTGCACAGGTGGAAGTTAGAAACATCTGAATGGTGAAAAAAATAGAGGACTAATTGGGGATTGATTATATTAGGAATGAAGATTAAATAAAGTACCAGAAGTTGAAGACATTTTTTTAGTTCCTTAGTGTCATAAAGGTGTACTTAAATTTTATTTTCGAGCTATAATTTCAACTTTTTTACGTTTAGAACCTTTTATTTGTAAGAAAAAAGATAAGACACTTGTTTAATAATAATAAGATAGAGAGAACCCAAAATTAAAGAAAGTAAAACATGGCATTTAAAGTTTATACCAAAACAGGAGACACTGGTAAAACTGCCTTATTTGGCGGAGGAAGAGTCCCGAAAAATCACATTCGAATTGAATCTTATGGAACTGTAGATGAATTAAATGCTCATATTGGTTTAATTCGAGACTTACTCGAAGATAATCATTTGCGCGAGGTACTAAAAGAGATTCAAGATCGTTTATTTACATTAGGAGCCATCTTGGCTTCTGATCCATCTAAAAAGAAACTCAAAACGCCTGATTTGCATGATGTAGATGTCACCTATTTGGAGACTGAAATTGATACAATGGAGGAAAAGTTGGAGCCACTAAAGGCATTTATTTTACCAGGAGGACACCCCACAGTCTCTCACTGCCATATTGCAAGATGTGTTTGCCGTCGTGCTGAACGCTTGACGGTTGCGTTGAATGAAAATGAGCCTGTTTTACCGATTGTTATTCAATATTTAAACCGATTATCCGATTATCTATTTGTTTTGGGTAGAATGATCGCTAAATTATTGGAAATAGAAGAGGTTATTTGGGTTCCAAGACAATAGCCCCAATTTCTAGTTTAGAATAAACTCGTATAACTAATTTTTTAAAAAAAAGGCTCTGAATACATTAAAAAAGACTTTTTTTGATGTTAACATAACATTTTTTAAGAGTGGATTAGTAATTGCTAGTTATCTTTAATGAAATCGTGAATTTTTAGAAATTCCTACTAAATTTCAACAAGCTTTTTAAAATTCTTGATAATCAAGAATTAAGAAGGTGTTTCGAATTAAAGCTTTAAACGAAGAAACTAAATCAATATATACCATTTCATATTTATGAAAAAACAACTTTTACTTTTTTTCGCTTGCTTAATGATTGGCCAAGTTGTTATTGCTCAAGGCAATGATGCTTCCAAAAAGGCTAAATCAGTTAAGGAGCTGATTCAAGAAGCGGAAATTTACATCAATCGTCAGCAATTTAAACCTGCGAAACAATCCTTGGAGAATGCTGTGAAGCAAAAGAAAAATTTTGTCATTGCTTGGCGATTGTTAGGTATTGTGAATTCGAGATTGAGAAATCACAAAGAAGCAATTGATGCTTATGAGCGTTTGTTTGAAATGTCTCCAACACTATCTAAAGCTGCTTACTTTGAATGTGGTCAGGCGCACATGAAAGTGTATGAATACGATAAAGCATTGGGGTATTTTAATTTATACAAAAACGCTTCGTCTAGGGATTATAAAACAGACGAAAAAACAGTGGAAATTGGTTATAACTTAATGTTAGATCGTGACATCCAGAGTTGTCAATACGCTCGTAATGTTGATTTAACTGAAATGAAAGAAGAGGCCTTAAACCTAGGCGCAAATATTAATTCAGCAGCAGATGAATACCTTCCAACATTGACAGGCGATGGGCGTTGGTTGATTTTTACATCGAATCGTTCTGGAGAGAATATTCTAATGAGTAAGCCAACTAATAATAGCACTGACGATTGGCAAGCAGCTCGTTCTATTTCAAAGGCTATCAATACGCCTAGAAATGAAGGAATGGCAAAATTATCTGTTTGTGGTCGTATGATCTATTTCTCGGCTTGTGGTTGGGAAAATGTAGAAGGTGGTTGTGATATTTTTGAAGCAGATTTTGATACTCAAAATGACTTTGCAGTGGTGGATGATGTTCGCCCTTCTAAAGGTTTAAATAGTAAAAAATGGGATTCTCAACCAGCCATTAGTTGTGATGGCAAAACGATGTATTTTGCCTCAACACGTGAAGGTGGTCAAGGAGGAACCGATCTTTGGATGAGTACCTTAGCAGACGATGGTCTTTGGGACCCACCTGTAAATATGGGTTCAACGATTAATACAAAAGGAGATGAAGAAGCTCCTTACATCGCTCCAGATGGAAAAACGCTTTATTTTTCGACAGATGGACATCCTGGATTTGGAGATGCAGATATTTTTAGAGCTGTCTTGAAAGATGATGGCACTTGGGAGGAACCTACTAATTTAGGCCATTCTGTCAATACACCTTATAGAGAAGCTGGTATTGTTGTTAGCCCAGATGGAACAATGGCTTATTTTGCTTCTGCAATGGATGGAGGAAAAGGTGGACTAGATGTGTACAAAATTGCAATGCATCGCGAAATTGCCCCTAAAGAAGCAAATGTTATGGTAGATGCTTATGTCTACGATGCAGCATCTAAAGAGCCGATTGAAAATGTAAAGGTAAAGATAGGAAAATCAGGGACTAAAAAACAAGAATTTAAAACAGATGAATATGGTCGGTTTTTTGTTTGTTTGCCAGATAATTCTGCCTATTCTTATATTTTATTGAACAGCAATTATGAAACCTTTGTAGGGGCGGAGTTTTTTAAAAGAACGAAAGGTGAACCAACCAAGAAAATAGAGGTCTTTTTAATTCCTAGTACAGCCAAAAAGCAAGAAAAAATACCACCAAAACGAAAAGTTCGCAAAAATTTATCCGTCTATTTTGACTCTGGAAAATACAACATTACAGAAATACAAAAAGAACAATTGGAGCGAATGGTCAATCAATTTGAAGATAAATCAGCGATCAAATTAAAAGTTACAGGTTTTGCAGATGACGTAGGAAATAAAGATTTTAACCTCGCTTTATCCGTAGAAAGAGCAAAAACTGTAGGCGACTATTTGGCGAGTTTAGGTCTAGATACCAGTCAAGTAGAACACAAAGGCGGTGGTGTTGTTCAGGGTGACATGGCAAAACATCAAAAGCGTCGTGTAGAAATTATAATTTCCAATTAAGAAAAGAAAGCATTATGATAAGTTCTTCATGTTTTGGAAAATGTTTAAAAAAAAAGTACCTTTATAGATAGAAATAAACTGAATCCCAAGAGTAATTATCCATTTCGTCGCTAATGTTTTGATTTTAGCTTTAATATTTATTTCATGAAAGAAAAGGTTCGCACACATACCAAGACATCACTAGATCCTGATCAGTTAGAATTTGCCGCGTCTATTCTCAAAGCTGTTGCACATCCAATTCGTTTGGCAATTTTGCAATTGTTGGACAATGAAGACCGCTTATCGGTAAATGAAATTTGTGAACGTATAAAAAGCGAACAATCGCTAACCTCACATCATCTTTCCAATATGAAGTTGAAAGGCATTTTGGGGAGTAAACGGGAAGGACAACGGGTTTATTATTACTTGAAATTACCAGCTCTAAATGATCTGCTTTCTTGTTTGGACACTTGTGTCAATTGTTTTTAAAAAGAAAGCACTAAAAATAAATGTTAAAATCAAAACGTTGCAGCAGAAGCTTGCAGCGTTTTTTTTTGTCCTAATATTTTTGTTGTATATTAGATTTCATCAGGTACTTAAACATAACTTGCATTTCGATTCAAAAAGTAAACAACTCAACTACTTATTTTTTGTTGCGAACGAAAGGTTTTTTATTAAATCATCAAATCATCTTTATAAGAACAGCTTTACACAACTATTTTATCGTTACTCAATAGGAACTCTATGCTACTGCGCAATTACTGTATTTGTGTAATTTTTATGCTGTCTCTATCTTTCATTTCTTCGGCCCAATTCTATGTAAACATGGAAGGTGGGATGAAATGGGATATCGTTCAAACTTTTGCTACAAAAGGAGACTTTTCTTTTGTAAATGTACCTGACTTTATAGGAGGGGCACGATTAGGTTATGAAATCAATCCTTATCTAGCTTTTGAATTGGGCGTTCAGGTTCACCAGTTGAATAATAAATATGTCTATCGGTTGGATGGAGTAAGCTGGCTAGAAGAGGAACAATGGCTACCTGCTCAGTTTTTACAATTTCCTCTTCGCCTTCGAACGACTATCTTTACGATCAAAGAAAAACTATCTGTTCACCCTTATATTGGGCTGGCCATTATGATTCATCGCCACGAAACAGGACGATATGAATGGCGTATTCAACAACAAGCCATTGAAGATCCAACCAACCAATCTTCTTTTAAGTATGAGTACAATGCTACTTTTAAATCTAGACATTTGTTATTAGGAGAAGCAGGCCTCATGGCCCGTTATATGTTTACTCGACATTTTAGCCTAACATTAACGCTTGGATTTACAGTTGGTAGTACAGCGATTCATGAATCACTACTTACTTGGGATCGCAAAACACCAGCTTTGGATGACAGTGGCGTGATCAATGCTCAATATAAAGGCGACCAAATTAGTTTACAAGTTGGTGTACAATGTACTTTTCAGAAATAGTTTTGTCCGTTTCAGAATTTTTAGCTAATTTGAAGGATAGGTCAACTTGTTCTTAAACACAAAATGTAACACCCAATGGTCATTCCTAATTATAAAATTAAATTTTATACTGGATTTATAGTTATCATAGCACTAGTAGCAGCACTCTGTTATTTTTCTTTTTGGTTTGCGTTGCTTTATATCATCATTTTGCCGCCCTTTTTTATGGGACTGGTTGATGTTGTTCAAACAAAACAAGCGATACGTCGAAATTACCCACTGGTAGGGCGACTTCGTTATACAATGGAGACCCTTCGTCCAGCTATTCAGCAATACTTTGTAGAAGATGATTTGAATGGAAGGCCTTTTAGTAGACGGGAGCGTTCTCTTGTTTACCAAAGAGCCAAGCAAGATAAAGAAACAGTTCCATTTGGAACGCAAATTAGTGTTTATGACGAAGGTTATGAATGGATGGTACATTCTATTTATCCAAAAGATGCGACCAAAATGGATCGTCACCCTAGGGTGCGTGTAGGCGGTGCAAATTGTAAACACCCTTATGATTTAAGTCTGTTTAATATTTCTGCCATGAGTTATGGTTCGCTTAGCGCAAATGCGGTTATGGCGATGAACAAAGGTGCTCTAAAAGGTAAATTTGCACATAATACAGGAGAAGGTGGTGTAAGTCCTTATCACAACCAAGGTGGTGATTTAATTTGGCAGTTAGGAACAGGTTATTTTGGCGCTCGTGCTACCGATGGTAATTTTGATCCTGACAAATATCAAAAAACGGTAGCTAATCCAAATATTAAAATGGTTGAATTAAAACTTTCTCAAGGTGCAAAGCCAGGGAAAGGAGGCATTTTGCCAGCTCAAAAAGTAACGGCTGAGATTGCAAAAATCCGTGGTGTAGAACAAGGCAAAGCAGTTTTGTCTCCGTCCTCTCACAAAGCATTTAATAGCCCAGAAGGCATGATGCATTTTATCAAGAAATTACGCGATTTATCAGGTGGCAAACCCGTCGGATTTAAATTATGTATTGGTTCTGAAAAAGAATTTTATGATATTTGCAAAGCAATGATTAAAACAGGAATTAAGCCTGATTTCATTTCTATTGATGGAGGTGAAGGTGGTACGGGAGCGGCACCAGTAGAGTTTTCTGATTCTTTGGGAATGCCAATGAAAGATGGTTTGTCCTTTGCTGTTGATACGCTTAGAGGTTTCGATCTTAAAAAAGAAATTATTGTGATTGCTGCAGGAAAAATCACTTCTGCTTTTGGAATTGTCAAAACCTTGGCTTTGGGTGCAGATGCCTGTTATTCTGCTCGTGCTATGATGATGGCGGTAGGTTGTATACAGGCTTTAGAGTGTCATTCTAATATGTGCCCAACGGGTGTGGCGACACAACGTCCAGAACTGATGCAAGGCTTGGACGTATCAGACAAATCGGATCGGGTGTATCATTTCCATAAAAAAACTTTATACACGTTTATTGATATGCTGGCTGCTGCGGGTTTGGAAAAACCTTCTCAAATTAAGCGCAAGCATGTTTTTCTTAGAACAACAGTAGGTGTTGTTAAGCGTTACGATCAAATGTGGTCGCAAATTCCAGTAGGTTGCTTGTTAAATACAGATGAAATTCCTGAAATTTACAAGAAAGAAATGTTGGAGTTATTAGAAGATGATTAATTTATTGAACTCGATTTTTTTGTTTGATAGGTGTCATTCGTTTCTCAAAAACGGATCATTTTGAGCAGCATGTTTGCTCAAAAAAATTACTCGAAAATTGCCTTTATCTCTACTTCTTATATGATTCAAAAGCTTTTTTTAAGAATTTTGTTTGTAATTTTTCATCACACATTCTTCAAATGATTTAAACACTTTAAATGGTATAAGCGCTACTATATCAGATTTTTTTAAATTATATTCTTTTTATAATAGGACAATTTTTTAACTTTTTTTATCACAAATGGAAAATTTTAGATTGACCTTCACCAACGAAAGACTTAAGTTTGTTTTGTATTATAAATGAGGACATAAACTGAGGAATAAAGAAATGAAAAAATAGGAGGAAGTTCTTGATCTATTAAATGACGATATTGGTCAATGGTTTGTAATTATTACGTCCTTCCAAAAGTCAAATATATTCTATATTGTTATTTGGAGTAATTATTATTTAAAATTTACCTTATGTTGTGAAAATCACGCATTGCATATAGAAAAAGGCATTTTTATGCTTATCTTGTGCCAAATTTTTAAGCTAAGATAAAAGTCTATTAAACACTTGCAAAAATGATGAGAAGAGTAGTATTGTTGTTGCTGTTTGTAATTCTTACAAATTCAAAAAATTTTGCTCAAATTGGCTCCAACGAAATTCGTTATGCGGCACTTTCCCCTGATGGAAACTATATCGCTTTGTCGGGAGGCGAGGAGCTACATGGGATTAAAATTATCGACATCAAGGGCGATCATGTGTACAGTCTAACTGGACGTACATTGGACATGCGTTTTTCTGAAGATAGTAAGCGGTTAATTCTGGATGGAGGATACCAATTTGATTTAAAATCGCAAAGAATTTTGTCTAACCAGCGCCTAATCTTAACGCATTTGCACTCACATGCAGCTGTTCACTTAAAAAAGTCAGATTTGATCCTATCCTTTGGCGCAGAAGGTCTACAAATGCAAACAGATGATGGAACACCATTGATGGATTTGTATTATTACGACGATAGTTTACGTTTTCAAAAAAATAAGCAAAGTCACAATCAAATAGATCGTTCTTTTGAGGATAAAGTAGGTATTTATGGTTCCTTAAATGCGAATCACTGGTCTGTTTTTGATAAAATGGAATGTGATCACGGTCAATGGTTTTCTGATATAGCGGTGCGGAATGACGAAGCGTATGTTGCGTTAACACACGAAAATAGAATTGGCTTATTAGAAATAGAAACACTTAAACTACAAAACTTATTGAGCCAATTTCCTAAGAAAGGGAATTATCAATTGTGCTTTACAGAAGATCGGAATTATTTGGTATCCAATTCTTACAATCAATTGGAAATTCGAAATATGAAGGACCCTAGCAAATCTAAATTGAGTGAAAAGTTGAACGATAAAAAACACTCTATCTTTTTTGTTACATCAACGTCCGATTCTAAAAAACTAATTGGCTATGGGCATGATTTTGTTGCTGTTTGGGATTTAGAAGGGAAGTTGTTGAGCGAATTTAGTACCCAATCATCCAAAGCTTTGACGTTTATTCATCCCAGAAATTATGTGGTCTCTTTTAATCATAAAGAAAACCAGTTGATCGTTTATAATTTAGAAGGAATCATACAAAAGACTTTTGAGGATGTAGATTTGCCTTTTTGGACCTATCATAATTATCATCCACAAGATATTATATACAGTTTTTTGTCAGAAGATAACAACAGTTTATTGGTTTTAAATAAAGGCCAAGACAATTATAAAATCTTAGATCTTAGTTTTTTAAAGTAGAATTATAAAATGAAAGTATTGAAATATCAACTTGTTTTGTTGGTCTTGTGTTTTAATTTTTCCCTCGAAGCTCAGATCGACATAGGTGCTTATGTACAACCCACTACAAATATGTTGTTTATCGAGGGGGGCACATTTCAAATGGGACAAGGGACGGCTGTTCCTAGAAGAGTGACCGTTTCTTCTTTTTTTATTGAGGCAACCGAAGTTTGGAACAAAGATTACCGTGCTTTTGTAGCTTGGATGCAAAAATACGAACCACAAGTTAAAGTTGCTCAATTATTGCCAGATACGAGTCTTTGGGCACGTTATATCAAAGGAGATGTAGGGGGGCAATTAAGCAAAGAATATTATCGCTTAAAAGCGTTTGATTATCACCCTGTTGTTGGTGTTAATTGGGAGCAAGCAGAATTGTATTGTAAATGGAAAACAGATCGTGAAAATAAAAAAGTAGCTATTAAAGAAGGTTTTTGGACTGATGCTATAGAACAAAAATACAAACGGTTTTATACTGATGAGTTTTTGGCTGGAGATTATGGAACTCCAAGTAAAATGCACTTGTTGCCTGATTTTAGATTGCCATCAGAGGCAGAATGGGAATATGCAGCTTGGGGGCTCATTAGAAAGAACAATACCGTAGAAGAGGAAATTGCAGTAGAACAAAAATTCGACTATACCTCAACGGCTAAAAGTAAAAAGCATTTTGATAAAGGCATTAAGAAATTTCGAAAAGAAGTTGAAACACATGCTAAAAAGAATCCGACTCCAAGTTATTACAATCGCGAAAAATACCAATTGCCAAGTCATATTTTTGAAGGAGAAGTAAATCTTAGAGGTGCCTTTAATATGAATGACAACGTTTCAGAATGGGCAATAGATAAATATCGAAAAATTACACAAACGAACTTGTCTAAAAACGAACCAAAGGTTGATCCTGCGTCTGTTCTAGAGGAATACACGACTTCTTGCCCACCAACTAAACTACATCACAAAGCGTCGATAAAAAAAGGAGATCAATCTCAGTTTTATACCTCAACAGCTAGCTTTTTTAACCACGAAGGCAAAGAAATTACGTATCAAGAATTTTTTCAACTCAAATTAAAACCAACCTCTCCTTATCAAATTTTGGAAGTGGACAAAAATGATAATGTTTATATTAAGGTTTTAAGCAAAAAGGAGTTTGAAATCTATAAAGAAAAAGAAGCGAAACGTTTAAATGAAGAATTTATTAATAAACTAAACCCGCTTCGCGTTTATAAAGGGGCTAATAGTGGTGACAAAAAAGGTTTGATTGGACCAGGTCATCGTTTTTCAGAACGAGAAATAGGACCTTATAACTTTCCAATTGGCTTTCGATGTGGCATGACAAAAATTGGAAACTAGTAACAATTTTTAGTTCTTTTACAATTTTTCAAAATTGTCAAACGCGGTGCGCAATAAGAGCGTTTTAGTGCACTGTTAAAAGTGTTTTGGCAAAAAATGTCAAAGAATCTAACTTTTTTGATCTTTTTGTAGGGTTGTTCGGATGACATTCGAATTCTTGGATGTTTCAGCAATTACAGTGATGCTATCGTTGTGTTTTTTGCTTTATTAACAACAAAATTTAGAGTATAAAAATAAATAAGCAGATTGCTCAAGAGAGCAATCTGCTTATTGTGTAAGTTCAGAGTTTATCACAAATATTGTACGGAATTTTGAGCAGACTATTTTTTGTGATAAAGTCTATTACAAACAACGGTTTTTTGCTTAGAACTCTACGTCAAGACGTACTGTAATATTTCTTGGTGCATCTACAAATGCTGGACGAATCATATATTCTTGATTCAGCAAGTTTTTAACAACCAAGGATAGTTTGATCGCAGCAGTTTCATTCCCTTCTTTATTCTTAAAGGCATAACGATAGCCAATACGTGCTCCCATGTTAATGAATTCACCAGAATTGAAATTTTTGCGATAATTACCAATTCCGAATAAATCATCATCTCCAGGAACATTCCAAATAATATCTTCGAAAGCTTTGTCGATGTTTTCCATTCTAGAATTATAATTCATATAGAAACCAATAGAGAGTGATTTTTTCAATACAAAAGCTTCTATATCAAACTTAACACTGTGTACGTTACGGTATTTTAGGATGTTGAAATCAGCAGAAGACAATGCTTGGATGGTGGAGTCATTATCCCAGTTTTGGAACTGAGGAGAAATGAAGGTATAACCAGCCAAAACGTTGAACTCAACAGGGCCAATATTACCTGTACCCATCAATGAAAATTCAAAACCAGCAATACGAGTATCATCAATATTAACCGATTGGAAGAAAATTGATTTTCCAGGCCCAATTCCTGTTAATTCTGGCTTACCACCTCCAAACGTGAATTCCATCATATCTTGGTATTCTGTTATGAAACCCGATAAATCTGCAAAACCTTTCCAGTTACCAATTTTGAAACCTTGTTTTATACCAAGCTCAGCAGACCAACCTGTTTCTGATTTTAATGCAGGATTAGCACGGATGGATAAGGTCGCTGTTCCTTGACCAATAAGAGTTGTGATGTAACGTTCTGCAATCGTTGGGTAACGATAACCTTGCCCCCAAGAAGCACGGATAAACGTAAATGGTGTTAGTTCGTAATTCAAACCAACACGAAATACTGGTTTTGCTTCTTGCGAAAGCGGTTCTGGATTTTTAATTTTCCCTAAACTAGATGAAGGGTTCGGATCGACCAAAACAGAATCAGGACTTTTGATCGAGTTGTATTCAAGACGTGCACCAAAAGTAATGTTCAATTTAGTTTCATCAGAACCTTTAGCTTTGATTAGACCTTGCTCACCTTGAACATAAACAGCTGCATTTGCTACATTATATTCTGCATTACCGAACAATTGTGAAGTGGCATAAGTATACAAACCAACAGTACCAGCTACAAATTTAAAGTCTCCAAAAATAGGAGAGTTGATTTTAAATTTCCTTTGGTATTGATACTCTGCATAGCCCAATTGAGATTTGTTAGATTGGTTGTTGCCATTTTCATTGTCAACATAATAAAAACGTCCTTGGATTCTATGACGTCCTTCTTTGTTGTCGTACGCTGTGAAAAATGGATCAATATTAAAACGGGTTGCTACCGTTTCTGTGATACTATTATTATAGGGCGTATAAATTTCGGTCATAACGGAATCACCAGCAAAACCACCTAAATAAGGCATTTCGTTGCCCCAAAGGAAGAAAGAAGCTGAAGTACCATAGTTGAAGTTGATGTTTAGTCCAACATTCATTTTGGTATTAAAACGGTAGCGCATATTCGTATTAATACGTCCTTTGCGTTCGTAAACACCCAATTGATAGCCATCTTGATAGAAATAATTACCACCAATGGTTAAATCAAATTTACCGATTTTACGTCGATGGGCAAATTGAACACCCATTTCGATTGGCATACGATAGCCATCTCTTCCTGATAAAAAGGTTGGAGAAATCGTATCGGCAGCGAGTGGATTCGCTTCATCTCTATCGTTTGCCAAAACATAATCTCTATGCCACCAAGCTGTTTCGTAACGCTTTGGATTCATGAAGGAAGTTTGGAAGATAGAAATTTTAGTTAAGGGTTTATTTTTAGCATATGCAGTTCGTATATTAATAATACCATTAAGTGCGGAAGAGCCATAAAGAGCCGACGCAGCGCCTTTTACGACTTCGATTTGAGAGATGTTTTCAACAGGAATGTCTCGCCAAGAAGGTCGTCCTGCATCTCCAGATAATAAAGGCAAATCATCAACAAGAATCAATACACGGCTACCAGCTCCATAAGAAAAACCTGAACCACCACGAATACTAACTTGTCCATCAGCTACTGTAACACCAGGAACTTTGTCAACGACTTCATCGACTTTTGTTGCGTTGGTATTATCAACCAAATCAGGTTTGACAACATCTAAAGAAATCGAAGATTTACCAACAGAAGTTTCAAATCTTGAAGCTGTTTTTGTAACAATTTTTAGTACATTAACTTCTTCTGCCATGTTGACATTGATCTCAAGTGTTTCACCATTTTTGATCGTAATTTTTTTAGTTATAGTAGAATAGCCCATATAACTACACACCATATTATAACTTCCTGCAGGAACGGAAATCTCGTAAGCACCGTCAATGAAATCGGTGGCACCACCTGTTACAAAATTGTCATCGACATCATTGATGCGGATTTCGGCTCCAAGCATAGGTTCCTTTTCAACAGAGTCAATCATGATACCTTTGATCGTTCCTTGTCCAAAAACAGTGGTGTTAATGCCAAGTATAACAAAGCTTAATAGCCAAAATATTAGAGGTTTTCTTTTCATTAGATCTTAATTAATTGATTAAAAGATAGTGTGTTCATTTGTGTGTTACTCGACAAAATAAGTTAAAAAAATGAGAATATTAAATGAAAAACAAACAAATAAGCAATATCGGAGCATTCAGAAGATGGGGCTTTGGTGGTGATTTTTTTCTTGATTTTGAAGCATTTAAACGATTTTATGCTAAACATTAGAATCGTTAAGGAACGGTATTGCTCTTTCCAAGAAAAGCAATTTTGTAGAATTTTAAGAAGATTTAACATTTTTTTTGATCACAAGAAAATATTATTGCGCCGATTATGCCTGTTACAATATTATAATAGCTATAAATAAAAGCCAATCAATTTAAAACCTAAAATTTTTGTTAAATAATTCTTGTAGTATTGAATAAACCTACTAAGTTTGTATAACTTGCTAAGCCCGAAAAAGGCCCTATACACCTATTATTATTAAATCAAAAATCAATTTTTATGAAAAAACTAGCTACTTTATGTATTGCTCTCTTGTTTGTAATGAGCAATGCTGCCGTTGCTCAAACTTGCTGTAACGCTAATGGAACAACTGTTGCTCCGGAAATTCAAACAGGTTTTTATAGTATTGCTCAAATTGGATTTTCTACGAATACTCCTGCGCCTACATTATCTGTGAATGGTAGTGCTGATTTGCCAACGACGGAATATATCATTACAAAGCGTAATAGCCCTGCAATGATGGATGATGGAAATGGAACTTTCATTCCTGATACAACTGGTGGTGGTGGTGATGTTATTATCGGTTCTGATGTAGATGGTATTTTTATGCCAGGGACACTGGGGCGTTATGGCGTTGTTTTGAATGCTGGTGATACTTTTGACGTGACGGCAGTTGGATATGATTTGCAAATTGTGAAAACACTTGCTGATGCCTTATTAAATGGTACAAGTTCTTCTGGTAAGCCTTGTTGTGAATTGTTTGAGGTCATGTCATTACTTTTGGGCCAGCCAGCTTTGGCGGGCTTTTGTGACTCTGTTAATGTAGCAGGTATCTTTAGTGCAAGTGATATCAATGACATGAATGATGTCTTGTCAATTTTTGATGTATTTGCCTCTGGATCCACTTCATTAGGAACATTTGCTTGGACGCTAAATACCATTAATGCGAATGGAACTTTTATTGAATCAGCATGTGGAGGTACAGGTTTGAATGATTTTGTGCCTTATGGTATTAAGCGTAGTTCTAGCTATGGTTATGATGCAGAAGGTACGATTGCTGTTCAAAAATTGAGTGATGTTTCTTTGTTCATGCTGTATCCAAACCCTACTGCTGATGGTTCTGCTAAAGTATACTTTACCACAACAAAAGAAGTTAGTTTGTCAATTAATGTATACGATGCATTAGGACAACGTGTTCATAGCCAAAACTTGGATAATGTGTCTGGTAGCTTCACTACTGATATTTCTACAGCTGCTTTGTCTGCTGGGCTTTACCATGTTGAATTGACAGATGGTTATAGTAATCAAACACAAAAATTGATCGTAAGATAATTACTAGGATATTTAGTCTTAGAAATTTTGCAAAAAAACTATAAAGCGTATCTTCGTGTGCTTTATAGTTTTTTTATGCCTCAAAAAAAATTAAAATGATTATTAAAAAATTTACACTACTTTTTATTTGTTGCCTCACACTAGGCGCTTTGAATCACATAAATGCCCAAGCTACTTGTTGCAATGCATCAGGTACGACAGTGGCACCTGAAGTGATGACAGGAATGCACGGAACGTCGATTCCTATGGATCAAACCACGCCAGCACAACCTATGGCTGTGAATGCTTCAGCAGATTTAACGCATGTTGAATTTTTGATTACAAAACGTGGAACGCCTGCTCTGATGGATGATGGAACTGGTAACATGATACCTGACACGACTGGTGGTGGTGGCGATGTTCTTGTTGGGACCAGTGCTACAGGTCTTATTATGCCGAATAACAACAATCGCTATGGCGTTAGTTTATCAGTAGGAGATACCTTCGATGTTTATGCTATTGGTTTTGACTTACCTGTGATTCAGAATCTAGCAGATTCTTTGTTGAATGGCTCTTCACCAGGTTCTGGCCCTTGTTGTGATTTGTTTGCTGTTATGGCAAGTGCTTTTAATGAACCAGCTTTAGAAGGTTTTTGTGATTCGGTAAGAAACAAAGGAATTTTGAATGGCTCTGATGTTGTCAGTGTAGACGAAGTTTTGACGATGTTTGATTTGTTCTCTTCTGGGCAGTTATCTGCTGCTGCAATCACTTCTGTCTTTAATCTAATTAATAGTAATGGATTCTACATTTCTACGGATTGTGGGGGGCAGACCAGTAATCAATTTTTGCCTATAGGAATTAATCCAAACTCTAAGTATTCTTATAAAACGAGTAATCCAGTAGCTGTTCAAAAAATTAGTGACATCTCTAGATTTGTTATTTTCCCTAATCCAGCTACAGATGAGCTGCAAGTTAATTTGACTTCAGATAAGTCAGTTGACTTATCTATTCGCTTGTTTAATGCACTTGGACAGCAAGTATTGCAACACCAAATTGGAGCAATTAATGGCGATTATAATACGTCACTTAATGTCAAGCCTTTGACGGGAGGAATCTACACGTTGGAACTAACAGATGGTTATAAAAACGTAAGCCAGAGAGTGATTATTCACTAGAACGGACGAATTTGCTTTGTTAAACTGCTTTTGAACCTTGTTGAAATAGGGCTCAAAAGCAGTTTTTTTTGATTGAATCATTGATTTAATACAGAAATTGACCAAATAGTTAAAAAAGGGTTGTGAAAGCCAAAAAAAAACGTTATTTTCATCCTATCTTTAAGGCGCTATCAGCTTGTAAATACAGGAATTGACCCTGTTTTGAACTCAAGTACGGACGACCTTTTTATATAAAACTTATCTATTATAGAATGAAAAATAACAGCATTTTTTGGGCCAGTTTACTACTCTTTACTTGGAGTATGTTTGGAACTAGCCTAACCGTTGAGGCACAATGCCCAAATTGTACCATTGTTTTACCAGCTGGGATTCCAGGAGATACAATTGTGGTAGACTCACTTCCTGCGGCATATAAAAATGCTTATTATGAAGAGTCTATGAGTTATCGTTTGCCGTATACATCAAATCCTTTGGTGGCTGTTGCACCTCCCGGAACCAATGTTCCCGCAGGATTGACAATAGATCATTTCAAAATTTTGAGTGTGACTGGCTTGCCTCCAGGGTTGTCATGGGTAGGAGATCGTCCTGTCCCAATGACTTATGATGAAAATGCTCCACAAACGCGTGATGGCTGTATTACGCTTTGCGGTGTTGCTGGTGCTTCAGGAACATTTATTATCAATGTTAATTTAGGCATTCGAGTTGGAGGTTTTGATTTTCCATCACCTCCACTTCCTTTAGAGTTTATTGTTTTACCAGATACGAATGCTTCATTTACACTGGATACTTCTGCTGGATGTTCACCTTTCCCAGCTGTGATTACCAACCTTTTGCCAAGTGGTGGAAATCCTAATTTTTATTATTTCTGGGATTTTAATAATGGAACAACATCAACTTTGGAAAATCCTGATACTGCTTGGTATAACTTCGGTTTGACGGTAGATACAACGGTTGCTATTACACAACAAGTTATCATCGATACCTTTCCATTCCTATTAGAACAAATCGTTGCTACAGTCACCCAAAATGATTGTAACGATGATATTTTATTTGTCACAGGTGCGCCAGATTTGTACCTCATACTAACTGGAGGTGGAGATACGATTAATACAGATCCAAATTTCCAATTGATTGGTAATACACAAAATAACAGTTATGGACCAGATACGATCGCTTTTCCAGGCCCAATCGAAATGGGAACTGGTACCTATTCGTTAGAAATTTGGGATGATGACAGTGCTATTATTTTTGATGCAGATGATCAATGTGGAAATGGTGCTATTACTTTTTCAACAGCTTTAGGCGCTGGTGTACATGTGCTAACTAGTGGCGATTTGACGGTTGAGATTACCATCTCGAATTACATAGATACAGTCACTTATGTAGATAGTGTTACCGTAAGTTATTGCAACGTTTCTGTCGATTACATCGAACAGGTTGATCGTACATTTATGGTTTATCCAAATCCAACATCTGATTTAGTGAATGTCAAATTTGATTTGAACCAAACAGAAGAAGAGGTAGAACTAATCGTAACCGATGTTTTGGGTAGAATCGTTTATCAAGAAGCTATGCAAGATGTAGTAGGAAGTCATAACCGCCAATTAAATTTGAAAGAACAACCCAATGGTATTTATATGCTTGGGCTGCGAGTTGGCAATGAAATGTTGCATCGAAAAGTAATTCTTAGCAAGTAATAAGGCCTAATATAGAAGGATTTAGCAGTACTTAATTTTTTTGGTATTGTATTTGCTTTTTACTAGAATAGATATAAGTCACCCTAAATGGTGAATCCTTTAGGGTGGCTTATTTTTTTCTCTTTTGCCAGTTAACCAAATATTTAATCAATTTAGTCAATTACGTCATGAAGTTTATTGTTACTGCCCTTATTCTTAGTCTATTTACAGCAAAAAGCGAAGCGCCAGTCGTACAGGAAGAACAAGATCCTGTTATCATTATCGAAAAGATGCGTGCTGCTATTAAGAAAATGAACAAATCGGCGTTCGAGTTACATTCGAAAGAACGTTTCGGTAGTAAATACGTCTATAAAAAAATGAAATTCCATATGCAAGAAAGCCCTAGAAAGGTCTATATGAAAGATATGGACAAGGGGGTCGAATTACTTTTTGTAGATGGATGGAACAAAAATAGAGCTTATATTAATCCCAATGGTTTTCCTTGGATCAATTTAAGTTTGAACATTTATGATTCAAAAGTTGTCGCTGAAAACCACCATACCTTGGATGACGCAGGACTTAGTTTTGTAAATGTATTGTTAGATGGATTTGAAAGAACTGTTGCGACAGCAGGAAAAAGCAAAAGCTCTTTGTACAGTTATCAAGGGGAAGTAACCTATAATGGACGTACTTGTCATAAACTTTATATTGTTCCTCCAACGAAGTATGAATATGTTTCTTATACAACGGATAGAGATCAAAGCTTGATGCAGTTGTCTAGAAGAATTGTTGCTTCGGATTATCTGATTAAAGAAAAAAACAACTTATCTTATAATAGAACGATTAAGAAAGGAACAAAACTAACGGTTCCAAATGCTTATTCAAAAAAAGTAATCGTCTATATTGATGCAAAATCTTATATTCCTGTTGTTCAAATGCTTTATGATGAGGTTGGATTATTGGAAAAGTATGAATACAAAAATGTATTATCTTACCCTAAATTTGATTCAAATGAGTTCACAACAGATTGCTCCACTTATGGTTTTTAGTAGATGGAAGGGATAGAATAATTTGAATATCTAAGGGATATACTATATATTAAAGGTTCTAACGTTCGTGTAAGACATAGAAAGTCATAAGATTTTCAGTGTTACACCAACTTTAGAACTTTTTTCTTTTGAGAATGTTTAGTTTTTACTAGAACTCAAGAAAAGAACCAAATCAATCAAGAAGTCGTAGCCATCACCAATCGGCGGCACTTCATTTAAAAAAAACAAAACAATTATATCCAAATGGGCGCAACCACAAAAACGGAGTATGGACTTGATGAGAAGCAAGTTCAAGTAATGCTTCAGGCTCAACGAGACTTTTTTGCAAGCAACGCAACAAAAGATTTAAGTTTTAGAAAAAAGCAGCTGCAAAAACTCAAAAAAATGATCATTGACAATGAAAATGCTATTGTCGATGCTTTACACAAGGATTTGCGTAAACACGAATTCGAAGCCTACGCTACGGAGATTGGAATTGTGATCGTTGATATTAATAAGTCTTTAAAGAAACTCAGTAAGTGGGCAAGAAAAAGAAAGGTGAAAACACCTCCTTTTCACTATGTAGCTAGCAGTTACATAAAGCCTGATCCTTTTGGAAATGTGTTGATTATTTCTCCTTGGAATTACCCTGTTCAGTTAATGCTTGCGCCACTTGTTGGTGCTATCGCCGCAGGTAATACGGCAATTTTAAAGCCTTCTGAATTATCGATTCATACCTCTAGGTTATTGTCACGATTGATCAATGAAACATTTGATGGTCAATATATCAAAGCAATTGAAGGTGCTGTTGAGGAAACACAATTGTTACTACAGGAGAAGTTTGATTTTATCTTCTTTACGGGATCCACCAAGGTTGGTCAGATTGTTTATCAAGCAGCAGCCAAAAATCTAACGCCTGTTGCTTTGGAATTGGGTGGCAAATCGCCTTGTATTGTTGATACAGATATCCACCTCGATTTTACTGCAAAACGTATTATTTGGGGAAAATTTGTTAATGTTGGACAAACCTGTATTGCGCCAGATTATATCTTGGTAGATCAAAAAATGAAAGACGCGCTAGTTGCTAAAATGAAATTCTATATTCATAAATTCTTTGGAGCAGATCCCCAAAGTAGTGAGAGTATGGGACGTATTATCAATAATGGCCACTTTAAGCGTTTAGCGAGTTATCTCAAAGATGGAGATGTTTTGGAAGGTGGTCAAACCGACCAAGAGGATTTATACATTGCTCCAACTTTGATGGAAAATGTACCAATGGACTCACCTTTGATGCAAGAAGAAATTTTTGGCCCTATATTACCAATTATAGGCTATGGGAATTTACGAGAAGCCATTGATTTAATCAAATCTAGGCCAAAGCCTTTGGCTTTATACATCTTCTCAAAGAACAACAAAAAAATAGATCGAATTTTAGAGGAAACGTCCGCTGGTGGAGTTACCATTAACGATACTCTGATGCATATTGCCAACGGAGCATTGCCTTTTGGTGGCGTCGGAGAGAGTGGTATTGGCGCTTATCATGGCGAACATTCTTTTGATTTGTTTTCGCATCAGAAAGCCGTGTTACATCGTTCGTTTTTGGTAGAAGAACCAATTCGATATGCGCCGTATAAACTAAAACGAAATTGGTTGAAAAAGATCATGGATTGGTCTTTATAAAAAATAAAAGAGCCTTGCGGTGGCAAGGCTCTTTTATTTTTACATTTAAAGCGTTTATTCTTTAAGCAAATTTCTTTGCATCTTCCAAGAATTTAGCTAATCCACGATCTGTTAAAGGGTGATTTAACAAATCCGTGATGGCTTTTAGAGGAGCAGTAATAACATCTGCACCAACTTCCGCACATTTGATGATATGCAAAGGGCTACGAATCGAAGCTGCTAGAACTTCTGTTTTGAAACCATAGTTGCTGTAAATGTGCACAATTTGATCAATCAAATCAACACCATCCCAAGAGATATCATCAATACGTCCCATAAAAGGAGATAGGTACGTTGCTCCAGCTTTTGCTGCCAAAATCGCTTGACCAGCAGAAAAAACTAAAGTACAATTAGTACGAATACCTTTGTTAGAAAAATACTTAATTGCTTTGATGCCATCTTTAATCATTGGCACTTTAACTACAATATTGGGATGTAAGGCAGCAAGCGCTTCACCTTCTTTTACGATCCCTTCAAAATCAGTAGAAATAACTTCTGCACTAACATCACCATCAACAATCGCACAGATTTTTTTATAATGTTCGATAACTGCTTCATGTCCACTGATGCCTACTTTGGCCATCAAAGATGGATTGGTTGTTACACCATCCAAAATTCCCAAATCGTGTGCCTCTTGAATTTGATCTAAGTCGGCTGTATCAACAAAAAACTTCATTTTGAATTATTTTAGCCCTTCTTATTTAGGATGTTCCATAAATTAAGAAAGAAAAGTCAGAAAAAGTAAGGTAGAATTAAGCGCAAAAGTAAGAGTTTTTTGTAGTTCCAAGCGAATCTTGCTTATTATTTACTTAAATTTGTTCTATTAGGATACAATAGTCCTTTATATAATGACGGATAAAATTAGACCCAAAAAGCGAAAAAAAGATGCCATCTACGAACAAGCAGCTCTGCTTTTTCGAGAAAAAGGCTATAAGGCTGCCTCTATGCGAGATTTGGCCGAACGAGTTCAGTTGAAAGTATCTAGTTTATATTCTCATATTGGTTCAAAGGAAGAATTATTGTATAAAATTTGTTTTGAGAATGCGAATCTCTTTGTTTCTGGAATGGATACGATTCAAAAAAAAGAAATTAGTACGA
Organism: Herpochondria borealis; assembly: GCA_032274145.1. NCBI lineage: Eukaryota > Rhodophyta > Florideophyceae > Ceramiales > Ceramiaceae > Herpochondria > Herpochondria borealis. The sequence continues at coordinate 7,382 of JAVCKV010127328.1, read as the reverse complement.
TTGAGAAGATCAAGGCGATTATTAATTTGCATGTCGATATTGCAATTACAAATCCAACATCGGTGACCGTTTTTAATGATGAATGGAAACACTTATCAGATGAACCCAATCAACCGAATTTGAGCCGGTTTTTGAGTTTACGAAAAGATTATGAAAATAAATTCCAAGCAATTATTGAAGAAGGTATTGAAAAAGGAGAACTGAAAAAATTTGACTCGAATATAGCCCTGTACACTATTTTAACTTCTGTTAGATGGTTGCATTATTGGTACAAGCCAAGTAGAACAGTGGATGCTGAAGTCTTAAAAGAACAAATTGCATTGTTGCTGTTGGGTGGTTTAGTGAATAGATAAATAAAAAACATGAAAAACTTTTATATAAATATTGTGATATATATATTATGGATGCTTCCAACAGGCGTTTTCGGACAAACAGTGGGAACTATAATGAATTCTAATAGTGCACAAGATGGCTATACTTTGTTGGCTCCAAATTCAGATACAACGGTTTATTTAATCGATAACTGTGGATATGTTGTACATAAATGGTTGACAAATACACTACCTGGTGTCTCTACCTACTTATTGGAAGATGGTTCTCTCCTTCGGACAGGTAGATCAGGAAATAACCCTACTTTTAACCAAGGAGGAGTAGGAGGCAAGGTTTTGCGATACGATTGGAATGGAACGCTTAGTTGGGATTTTACATTTTCAACCGTTAATTATTGCCAACATCACGATGTAGAGTATTTGTCAAATGGAAATATTTTGGTTTTAGCAACCGAACTTAAAACGCTGGCAGACTGTATTGCAGCAGGTCGGGATCCTAGTTTGTTAAATCAAGGTGAATTGTGGCCAGAGTTTGTGGTAGAAATTCAACCAGTAGGCTCGGATAGTGGCATTGTTGTTTGGGAATGGCATGCATGGGACCATCTAGTGCAAGATTTCGATAATACCAAGGCAAATTATCAAACCAGTGCCAGTGCTCCTGAATTATTTGACTTAAATTATCAAAATAATTTAAGTGCCGATTGGATGCACGCAAATTCAATTGATTATAATCCGCAGTTGGATCAAATTCTGATTTCTTCAAAAACATGGTCAGAGCTTTGGGTGGTCGATCATAGTACTTCAAGCGCTGAGGCTGCTGCACATACAGGAGGTAACAGAGGAAAGGGCGGAGATCTGCTCTATCGCTGGGGAAACCCTGCTACTTGTGGTGCTGTAGGAACGCAACAATTGGACAACCCACATGATATCCATTGGATCGAACAAGGAAAAAAAGATGCAGGAAAAATTATGATTTTTAATAATGGAAAAGATAGAGGTTGGTCTTCTATTGATGTAATAGAACCTCCTGTAGATTCCTTCGGTAATTATATTCTAACAACGAACTATTTTGGACCAGCTAGTTTATTTTGGACCTATGAAGATCCTATTCCTAGTAATTTTTATGCGTCTCGGATCTCAGGAGCAGAACGTATGAAGAATGGAAATACTAGAATTTGTTCGGGAGTAAGTGGGCATCTTTTTGAAATAGACAGTGCTAAAAATATAGTTTGGGAGTACATCAACCCAGTTTCTAATGTAGGAATTTTATCGCAAGGACAAGTTCCAACTCCTGTTTCTAACGCTGTCTTTAGAGCGTATCAATATCCAGTAGATTATCCTGCATTTATAGGTAAAAATTTGACACCAACCATTCCCATTGAATTAAATCCGAACACCTCGCATTGTACCATTTATTCGGATATACATAATATAGTAGATCAAAAAAAATTAGAGGGCACTCTATTTCCAAATCCAGTAGTCGATATATTGAACTTAGAAATGAACTCAATTTACGAGAATACTAAAGTTCAAATACATAATTTGTTAGGACAAAAACTGTTAGAGCAACCTATTGATGGAGCGCACACCGTACAACTAGATTTGAGTAATTATCGCACGGGTATTTATATAATTACTGTTTTTAATGAATTTGAGCAACTTTCTTTTCAAGAAATTGTAAAAAAAGAATAGAATATGTCTTTTTTTTAAATCTATTCCTGCAAATCTCATAGGAATAGTGTATCTTTGCGCAAGATATAGAAAGAAGTTAGAGGGGGTCTCTCTCCACATGTAATCAAATAGAAACTTACACTGACTTTAAAACAATACAAGAATCCAAATTTTTTTATTTAAAAAATGAACAAATGAATTTATTGAAAAATTTACTTTCTTTAACTCTTGCTGTTTCGGGATTTACCATGAGCACACAAGCTCAAGTAATTTACTCTGAAGACTTCCAAGGTTTGAACGGTGTCGCACCAGTCGGCATGACTTTAATTAACAATGATGGTCTTACACCTAATGCAGCTGTAGCTTATGTAAGTGATGCTTGGGTTATAAGAGATGAACTTTTGCCACCGAATACCGATACTTGTGCTATAAGTACTTCTTGGTATGCACCAGCAGGTACTTCTGATGACTGGATTATTACGCCTTTGGTGAATGCTATTACGGCAACAACAGAACTTTCTTGGGAAGCTTTGGCTCCAGATGCAGCTTATTCAGATGGTTATGAAGTGTGGGTTTCTACAACAGCTCCAACTGTTGCTGGTATGACTGCAGGAACTATGGTATTTACAATAGCTGGTGAAGCTCAAGTTTGGACTTCACACCTTGTAAGTCTTGCTGCTTTTGCAGGACAAAATGTTTACATTGGATTTAGAAACAACTCTACTGATAAATTTATTTTACAATTAGATGATATCGTTGTAGAAAATATCATACCTTTTACTTCTGACATGTCAGTGGTATCGTCAATACATCAATATACATTAATTCCAGAAAGTCAGGCGACTACTGAGGCTTGTGAAGCTTCTGTATCGAATCCTGCTTCTTCAGATGTTACAGATGTTATTGTAAACTGTAATGTTTATATAGCACCAAACTTGACAACTCCTCTACAAACGTTGACTAGTCCTGCTACAACTGTTGCTGCAGGTACAGCTGCTCCAGTTGCATGTGGTAATTATACTTATCCAGCAGGTGTAGGAACTTATGTATTCGAATATATTGTTTCTTCTGTTCTATTTACAGATGCAAATGCTGTAAATGATACTTTATATGCACAAGTTACTGTAGATGCACAACTTTATGCTAGAGATAATGGACAAGTTTCAAATTCAATTGGTGTAGGAGCAGGAGCTTCAGCTAATTTGGGAAATAACTTTGTAATCAACACGGCTGGAATTTTAGATTCTGTAACTTATGTTACATCAGGAATCAATGCTAGTAGTTCTCTTGCAATTGGTGATACAACTCAAGTTAATGTATATGCAACAGCTGCAGGTGTACCAACAGGAACACCAATAGCGTCTAGTGAATATTACATTTATACAGCTGCAGATACAACAGCATTTATTACACTTACTTTGGCAGTAAATGGCATAACTGGTTACTCTATTGCTCCAGGTGAGTATAACATTGCTGTAACAGAATTTGTAACTACTGATAATGGTGGTATAGCTGTTGCTTCAGGATTGTTTACTCCAAATAAGATTTATGGTCAAATTGGTGTAGGTGTAGGTGCATGGACACCTCTTGAAGGATTAGGTTTCTCTAATCCTGTTATTGTTCGTCCACACCTTGTTGTTGGATGTACAGCTACTCCTCCAACAGCTGCAACTACTGTAAGTGCTACTGTAAGTTGTAATGGATCTGCTGATGGTGAAGCTACAACTGTACCTACAGGTGGAGCAGCTCCTTATGCTTACCAATGGAGTCCAACTGCTGGAGGTCAAGCAACAGCAATTGCTACTGGTTTGACTGCTGGAACCTACTGGGTTACAGTTGTTGATAATGCTTCTTGTATAGTAACGGATTCTGTTGTTATTACAGAGCCTACTGCTGTTGTTGCTGCTGCTGTTGATAATGCAAATGGATCTGCTACAGCTTCTGCTACTGGTGGAACTGTTGCTGCTACTTACATGTACATGTGGGATGCTGCTGCTGGAAGTCAAGCAACTGCAACTGCTACTGGTTTGGTTAATGGAACGTACACGGTATTCATTACAGATGATAACGGTTGTATGGATTCTGTAACACTTACTACTACAATTGTTGGTGTTAATGTGATTGAAGGTGCTAATGGGCTGAAAATGTTCCCTAATCCAACTTCTGCTAATGTTTCTATTGATCTTGCATTGACTTCTGCTAATGAAGTAAATATTCGTATTGCGAATGTTACAGGACAAATCGTCTTGGAAAACAATCTAGGAACAATCGAAGCAACACGTGTTGAATTGAATACTAGTACTTTGCCAACAGGCGTTTACATGGTTCACTTCAATATTGGAACTGAAACAATGACAAGAAAATTAGTGGTCAATAGACGCTAGAATTCTTTTCTAATAGATATCTTAAAAAAGGCTGTTACGAATTTCGTAGCAGCCTTTTTTTATAGATTATTTTATATTGAAATTCAAATGATTGACCTTAATTGGTTTTTTGTCGCCATCACATAAGACCTTGACGTTATAAAAAATATATTTATCGCCGCTTTTAGCGCCTTGCATAGCCTTTGTAATAGGCGCTGTAAAATTGCGAGTAGCGCCACTGTATTCTTCTATTTTACATTTGAATGGAATGTGAAATAAGGTATAAACCGCAATTTCGCAATGACTGCCTCTTACTTCTGCCAACTCTAATTCTGAAATAGCTGTGAAAATCTCTGCTGAAATACTTCCTTTCGTTTTGCCAGCTAAAGTGACAACAGGAATTATTCTAAAAGCAAAGGAACAAATTAAGCAAAGTAAAGCTGGTGCAACAAAAATGTGAATCGTTTTTACTCTAATCATTTCGGTGTGGTGTTAGATTTGCAAAAAAGGATGTTCGATGTTCTTTTGTGCTTGATTAGAGATCCTGTCAGGGAGGTATGGGCGGTTTTTTCATCGTGTTTTTAGTTTAGGGGAAGACAGCATACATATTTTGTTGAGCAACAAGTGTAAGCCTCTATATTAAAACTGAATAAGCACTTAATTTATTGTTTGTTTTTATAGCTTTTTAAATAGCTGTATATTGAAGGGATAAAAAAATAGAAAAAAAAAGTAAAATCAAAAACAAAAAAAGCGAACAGTTGTTCGTATATTTGAAGTAAATCAATTAATAATAGAATGGCTAAGCTAAAAACACGCAAGAAAACAACTAAAAAATCTACGCCTCCAGTCGATAAGCAGATTCTAGAAGAAGCTTTTCGTCTGATGGCAACTGCCAAAAGTATGGCAGAAACGTATGAAGCAAATGTAAAAATTGCTTCCAAATACGTTCATGCAACTTCTAGAGGGCACGAAGCGGTTCAGTTAGCTTTAGCCTTGCAATTAAAGTCGCAAGATTTTGTTGCGCCATACTATAGAGATGATTCCATTTTATTAGGAATAGGAATGACTCCTTATGAATTGATGTTACAGGTACTTGCCAAAAGAGATGATCCATTCTCTGGCGGGAGAACGTATTACGCGCATCCTAGTTTAAATGATCCAGACAAACCTAAGATTCCACACCAATCTTCTGCAACTGGAATGCAAGCCATTCCAACGACTGGTGTTGCATTAGGAATTCGTTATAAGGAAATTCATGAAATGACCAATTACGAATCAGATGTAGATAAGCCTGTTGTCGTTTGTTCTTTGGGAGATGCTTCTATTACAGAAGGTGAAGTTTCAGAAGCGTTCCAAATGGCAGCGCTTAAGCAATTGCCGATTCTTTATCTTGTTCAAGATAATGAATGGGATATTTCGGCTAGTGCAGACGAAATTCGCGCTCAAGATGCGTTTGATTTTATAAAAGGTTTCAAAGGGATTGAAGCAGTTCAAATAGAAGGAAATGACTTTATAGAGTCTTATGTGGCGCTAAAGACAATTCTAGAAACAATAAGAAAGGAGAGAAGGCCCTTTTTGTTACATGCAAAAGTGCCTTTGTTGAATCACCATACTTCTGGTGTTCGAATGGAATGGTATCGAGATGATTTGGAAGAACACAAAACACGTGATCCTTACCCAATTCTTATCCAACAACTCCTAGATGCAGGTTTTTCTAAAGAAGAGTTAACCCAAATCGAAGAAGAGGTAATGGCTTTGGTTCAAGCAGATTTTCAAAGAGCAATTGATGCAGAAGATCCAAGACCAGAAGATATTTTTACCCATGACTTTGCGCCAACACCAATTACAGAAGAAAAAGGAACACGTGAGCCTAAAGGCGCAGAACCTTCTGTTATGGTAGATAGTGCCTTAACGGCAGTCGATGAATTGATGAGAAAGCATCCAGAATGTTTGGTGTATGGCCAAGATGTTGGTGGCCGATTGGGGGGCGTTTTTCGTGAAGCAGCGACTTTAGCTCAGAAATTTGGAGACGAGCGTGTTTTTAATACACCGATCCAAGAAGCGTTTATTATTGGTTCAACAGTAGGAATGTCAGCAGTCGGTTTAAAACCAATTGTTGAAGTACAATTTGCCGATTATATTTGGCCTGGTTTGAATCAATTGTTTACAGAAGTAAGTCGTTCTTGTTACTTGTCAAATGGAAAATGGCCTGTCAGTATGATTCTAAGAGTGCCGATTGGTGCTTATGGAAGTGGTGGCCCTTATCATTCTTCTAGTGTAGAATCTGTTGTTGCAAATATAAAAGGTGTTAAAATAGCTTATCCAAGTAATGGCGCGGATCTAAAAGGCTTGATGAAAGCTGCTTATTATGATCCTAATCCAGTCGTTATTTTTGAACATAAAGGTTTGTATTGGTCCAAAGTAAAAGGGACGGATACTGCTCGTACGGTTTTGCCAAGCGAAGATTATATTATTCCTTTTGGGAAAGCAGCTATTACGGTAGAAGCGGATAAAGATCAAGTAGACAAAGGAAATTCTATTTTGGTGGTTACTTATGGAATGGGCGTACATTGGGCCTTGAATGCCGCCAAAAAATTAGATGGAAGAGTAGAGATTTTGGATCTAAGGACATTGTATCCATTGGATACAGAAAAGATTTTTGAGAAAGTAAAAGAACACAGTCGTTGTTTGGTTGTAACCGAAGAATCTGTCAATTGTACCTATGCACAAAGTATTGCGGCTAGGATTCAAGAGCACTGTTTTGAGTTTCTAGACGCACCTGTTCGTACGATTGGATCACTCGATGTTCCTGCTATTCCGTTAAATGAAGTATTAGAGAAAACGATGTTACCATCAATTGACAAAGTATACGATGCTTTGCTCAGTTTGTTGGAATATTAATTATATTATTACTTTTGCAAAAGGCAAAAGTAAGTAGAAAGACAAATTAAATTGTATAAAAATTGGCGTATATTTTTTTAGTATGCAATGCAAAAAACGAAGCTTTAGCGGGCTAAAG
>JAVCKV010127217.1:0-19274 GCA_032274145.1 Herpochondria borealis | reverse complement strand
TTCCGATCTCCCAAACCCCAAACCCCAAACCCCAAACCCCAAACCCCAAACCCCAAAACCCAAAAATTTATAAATAGCAATATATTCTCTAGAACCTTTCCTCTACAAACAAAAAAAAAATACCCCCCAAGACAAACAAACCCCCCCTTCGTTGGACCCTCGCTGCACCTTGCACTGGGCCCACCGCGCTGAGCGCAACACTTCGCTCGCTGCCGCCCTCTCCCTTTGACCGCCGACACCACAATCATGGCACAACAGTAGGACAGCCCCCTCCTCTTTCCCAAGGAGATTGCCAGTCTCACATAGGGCCACGCGACTGACAGACACGACAGAATAGCCGCGTCCTTCAAGGACTTCTGGCACACGATGACGTCCAACGACCGCCATGCCTCACACGACTCCCCCTACCGCACCGGCCGCCACATCCCCATCCCACAGAGCCGCCATTCGGCCCTCACTTCGATAGCGACGAGCGGCGCCGAGTCTCGCATGGACCTCGCCTCGCCCTACCAGCACGACGACCTGGCGACCAGCAATGGCTTCATCGGCTCGCCCAAAGGCCCCTTGTCCCCGAGCTCGCCCTACTCGCCCGGGATGCGCGGCTCGCTCAGTCGCCAGAACACGACCGACTCCGACACGTTCGACAAGGGCGCCAATGGCCAGATCCCCATGCAGGACTTCAACGAGGGGCTGCCTCCGCCGCCGCCCGTCTCTCACTCGTGGAGGCGCATTGACCGCTGGGTCGAGGATCATTACGAGGAGCTCTTTGACAATGTCTGCGAGGGCTGCACGGCAAACGATGTGAATGAGCTGGAGCACGAGCTCGATGCCACTCTGCCCATGGATGTACGCGAGTCGTTGCAAATTCACGATGGCCAGGAGCGCGGCGGTCTCCCGACCGGTCTCCTCTTTGGCATGATGTTGCTCGACTGCGAGGAAATCGTCATGGAGTGGAGGAACTGGCGCAAGGTTGCCGAGGAATACCTCACCACCAAGGTCGACTATTCGTCCCCGCAGATTCCAGTCAAGGCCTTTGCTGGCTCGTCCACGGCGCCTCCGATCGCACAGCCTCAGACATCAGGCAACCCTCTCTGGCGACAGGACCTGCTAGCCCGCCAAGACTCGCAACCGCCAGGTGCCGTTCAGAAGGCCTACGCCCACCCAGCTTGGATTCCTTTGGCACGCGATTGGGGAGGCAACTATCTCGCTACCGATCTCGCGCCCGGCCCCACGGGCACATGGGGACAAATCATCATTTTCGGTCGCGACTACGACTGCAAATACGTTGTCGCGCGATCCTGGGCTGCCATGCTTGCCATGATTGCAGATGACTTCAACTCGAACAACGTGCACATGGACGAGGACACTGGTGAGCTCAAGCTTCTGGCTTTCAAGCGTCAGAATGTCGAGCCCCCTTACCTCGAGATCCTTCGCTGGCGATGCGATCAGAAGCACGGCCGCAGACCTCCGGCGAGGAGACGTCCCAACAGCGGCTTGCGCGTCAACCCCAATGCGCCTGGAATGGTGGTTCCTAGCAGCACAGCCAGCAGTCCATACCACAGCCCCGTCATCACTCCCGAAGATCGCGGCCGTAGTCCTCACCGATTGTCAACCAAATCCAAGGGCATCAGCCCCCGAGGCAAGCTCTCGAGTCCACTAGCCCGAGTGGCAGAAGAGACACCGCAGCCGATCCGCGTACACACGGACCTTGATTCAAAGGCCAGCGTCCCGGCTGAAAAGCTCATTCCTGTCGAGACCCCACGGCCCAGCGACGACCTGGCACCAGCGAGAGCCAGCCTAAGTAGCGATAAGGAGAACGCCAAGGAGAATGTCAAGGAAACCGCAAAGGAGGACACAAAAGAGAAGGTCAAGTCGCCATCTTCCTTGAAGAACGCCGTGGCCGAGAGCGAGGAGCTCAAAACAGTGGAGATATAGGACTTCTCTCACGTTTGCTCTCAAGCCGACGATGATCAACTTTGATGATCTACTTTGGAGAATGGGGGCGTATTGGCTGGTATTGTGAGCCGCGCACAATTTGTACTGAGCTAGTAGCCGCCCAGCCGAGTCTCAAGAGGTGGAGCTGCAGACTCGATGCAGCCTTTCGCGAAGGAAGATTCAAACAGTTGCAAAGAGCGGCGAGGCCATCTCGCCTTCATGGACAAGCCTACGAGGAGATCTTCCGTGAAGTCAAGCCAATCATTGACTATGCTAATATCTAAAGAGAACGACGAATGCGTCGTTTTAGCCTTTCCGTATAATCCTAGTTCAGTCACTTCTGATGAGGTACTCTAGTAGACTGCACTTAGACTAGCGTGAACTAATCACCTATGGTACTGTATATACTGTGCACGACAGTACAGTAGCGGGAGAGCAACGTAAAATCTGCCCTACCGTAAAGTACTACTCTTCAATACATTGCAACGAGGACCCTAAAAGTGAATGTTTTTACTCAAACGGATCATCGTATTGTATTGAGAAGGAGCTCTAGGTTGTGAGATGATCTATTTATAAACGATGAAATCTGAGAGCCTTGCGAGAGGAATTGCAAGGCAAATCACAAGTTGCGAACTTGGTGCGAGAGCAAAACGTACGTCTCGCGTTTCCGGGCTGCGTATTCACAAAGCCTGCAACAAGCCAATTTCCAATAGATATACCCAGGTTGCACTAGCTACAATAACTTCTTGTTACGAAACTATTTGTTTAAATGAAAGTATGGATACGTGTAGTTCAATGTGGTCTGACCCTCGAACGGATTTAGCACATCCACGACAAAGAACTTATGATCCGCGCGTTCATGTGCGCCATTCAATTCTCTGAACAAACGCGTCACTTCTGGTCACTTCACTGAATTCTATCGAAAAAGGGTTCGGAGGATCTGGTGTCTTTTCTGGAACTCATTCTTCGATGTAAAACAGATATTCAGTCTTGAATACAATCATTTCTGAAAGAAGAGTTCTTTATTGACGTCATCTTCAGCAAAGGATCTTCCTATTGGCTAGTCGCCGACAGCGATTAGGATATGAGCTATACTGACGTTTTCTTTCCGTTCTTGCGAGTGTTGTTGTTCTCCTTTCGTTTTTGTTCGCCTCTTTTTCTTGCGGCAGCTGTCATTGCAGTGCATCATCAACTTCACTCCGCCGGCTTCCTCTACCCACCCCTCTTGATGGGGCCATCATGAGCATGATGGATGGATGGATGAGGAGATGTATGTATGAACCTGAATAGGATGATCCCGAAGAGTTTGAACAAGCACAAGAGTTGAGCGCCGTCATGCCGCCTCCGATTGAGCAAATGCCGACTCCCTCTGGATTCTCAACAAGAAGAGATATCCATCCTTCAGTCAAGTCCACTGCGGATCACTGCTAGCTGTTAGCCTATACATTCCTACATGCATATAATGGAGCGAGCATCAAGATGCAACGCACTTTGAAAACAAATGCTCTAGTGTTCAGACGCGGTAGGACAGATTGCAGCTCATTTTTCTTGGTGCTGTATTTTAGAGCTGGGAACTGGGTCGGCGGCATGTTGGCGCCTAAGCTAGATTATACTTCCCAAGTAGTGATAGACAGAGACGAAGAAACCATGCGATTGATGTTATGTAACTTGGAACATTCGTACAATGCCATAATAGTCGCGCAAGATGAATCAATTACTGGGAGACGTCTCGATGATACTACGAGACTACTCCACGCTTAGTATTTGATATCCTTCTAGCCGGAGACGTTACGTAGGAGTTGCCATCCCTCTTTTTTCAAACAACCGTAGATCGATTCTTGTCCCGTCAAGGTACCTTGTGGTTGCGTGTCATGTGGCCCACGATCGAAGCCACCCTTCTTGGCGGCGGCAGCTGTCTGCGATACTGTCGTTGAGCCAACTCTAGAGGCTGTCGTCTGCAAGACTTGGAACGAGTTGCAGTGTGTACATGCTAGCAAGATATGTATTACCTTGAGATGACCCTTTCTACAAATGCAAAGGCTTGAGGTTTAGTATGGAAAACGACAAGTTATTTTACAATATAATGTAGAAAAATGAAATATAATCATGTAGGAGAGTCATACAGCCACAAGGTTCGTAGCATTGCAGCAGGGGAGGTCGCAGTCCTTGTGGTCATCGTATGCTCAATTATTGATTCCAAAAGCAGGTACAGCAGCGTGCAGTACATAGAACATGATGTAGGTGGGGTGGATATTGTAGCAGTGCAGAAAGGAGAAAACACGGGGGGAAGCATCGAAGCATATAATGTATAGAGAGTCATACACACAGTGATTGTTAACGTCAGTCTTCCTTCTCTCGATCCAATTGCTCTCTTGCTACTCGTTCAATGAAGGAATTTGATCGTATGCACTAAAAAAGGGGGGAAGCGAGGAAGCAGGGTTAGCGATTTTTGCCATTTTCAACAATGACTCACTCGAGACTACGGTATCACATCATCGTCAATGTATGTTTGTACTCACGCTAATGACCTCATCTCCTGTTTGAGCGAGTAATTCTTCAAAGTCTTCTAATGGGGGTTCACCGTTGTCCAGCTCGAAAGTTTCTACACTTTGTCCATCTTCATCTCCTCGTTTGTTGTTTCCAAAATAACCAAAATGGACAATTGCTTGGACTATAACCACACTCAGCCAAGCCACCATGGACAAAGGGACCTCGATAAGCATATTGTTGTTCTGTTGAATAAGAATTGAGTTTTTGTTTCGTTGCGAACGAATTGAGAGGGTGTGTCTCGTCTTCTTGGTTGTTAGCAGTTGCTGCTGTCTATGTTTGACCAGGTGCTCCGGCGTGATGAACAACTGTCTCCGAATGAAAGAGACTGTTGAACTCAAATCTGATAATCCACCTGAGCGGCACTGGGCTGGGGTTTGAAAGACATCCATTAGTCGAATTCTTTTCAGACACGGATACTATGTTTGCTTCAACGGAAACAGTGACATCCTGTGCGATTTATTTTTCTATCTAAATTATTCTCTAAATGTTCCTTAACTGCTGGCAGGTCATCCCCCCGGCTACATTTACCCGGATATTCCGAGCCCGTTGAAACCCGGCTTTGGACTGCCAGCTGACATTCACATGTTGTTCGTACAGATTCGTGATACACGACTCACTCATGATTGCCACGGTGCACTCGTGGAGGCATTTTCTTCTCCCGTTCGCGACTAGACTGATGGCTCTCTCACAAACTACTGTACGCGGGCCGAGTAACACGACCGTCTCGATGCGAGCATGACACCACACTACGACGATACAAGTATGCGTTAAGCGTAACAATAATTATGCACTACAACCACGTTAATTACATTACCCAGTATTTTCACGAGCTGACAATGTATTTTATTTTTACAGTAATGCCCTTGTTACCAAATTGTTGCGCTCATTGGTTCCAAGACCAGAAAACGGAGCACCGGCAGCTGTATGTGCCTACATGTAAGCCTTATCGCCAAGTGGTAGTCCGCTATTTCACGATCCAGAATCTGTGAGGACGATACATACCTAATGGACGATACTACAATTCTTCTACTGCAAAAATTATCGACAGGTCCGTTTTAGAGAAACTTCTTTCAAAGTGCTCTAACAGTGCGTCGTCTTTCGAAACAAGCGTTGTAACCATCACAAGATCTGGCGGGACTTGCGAAACAAGCGCTGCAACCATCACATGATCAAGCGGGACTTATCAATAGATGATATAATATGGGACTTATATGAAGATTGTGCTGGGAATGCGATCAGGGGTGGATGATTCCGAGAGCACACGTCTCTGGCTGGGCCGCACTCGAAGGACCGGCTGATACGATGGATAAAAGTACCATGTCGCATATTACATACTAGTGTGTACCATCTAGGAATGATTCTCTGGCTGGGCCACACTCGAAGGACCGGCTGATAACGATGGATGAAAATGTCGCATATGTAGATAGTGTGTACCAGCAAGTAGTAGAGAGTCCAGGCTCTGGCTAGCACCTTCTCCCTGCAAAAGGCAAGATATCTACTAGAGCACTTGCTAAATTCGAAAGATGGTTCGTGCGGGAGTCATCTCCCGACACAAATGGTTTGCCTTCAGCATCACCTTTTCCCTACCAACTAAGGGGTTTGCTGAGTGTGAATGGGTATCTTAGTTCCAGGGCATGTCCCGCGGGAAGAGGCGTCGCCACGGTCGCAGGTGTGCAACTCCCCTGGTGGCACTCGGCGTATCTGGTTTTTGAGTGAACATCCACCTCCTGTGGTGGTGCCTTATAACAAATCCCAATACCCTTTCTTCTTTTGAACCAACATGGGGGCAACCTCGTCAAGATCAATTGTGACTTGGCTTGATGACACCAACGATCATGAAGATTTTGTTTCCGGGGTAGTATCTGTACGAGCGTGCGCGAAAGACATCCCCGAGTGTACAATCCCTTGTGAGATGTGCAAAGCTCAAATTCCATCCTCCCAGTTCCTCGATCACTGTGCAGCTCATGAGTTCGAGACCAGCGATGTGGTAGCGTACCAGAGCTTTCTGGAGCGAAAGCCAATAGCAGTCCACAAACTGGGTGGCAAGCTCGACCTGCTAGAAGATCAAGTGTTCCACCTCCCTGGCTTCTTACCCGTCAACGAGCAGGAACAGCTTTATTTGAAATTGGAAGAGGACAAGCTCATCCAAGATTTGGACTCGCCTTACAAGATAAATTGGGATTCCAAAAAGTGTCAGGTAGAAGCTATAACTCCAACACAACTCCTGTTATTTGACATTGGCGAACGGGCACTGGCGTACATATCCGAGCGTACGAAAGAGCAACCGTGGGGCGAAATCCATCTAGATTGCTGCACTGCAACAGGTTACAACGGATCAGGTTGCAGCGGTTACTTCGGAGGAGGCAGAACGCCGCCACCGCTAACAATGCATGTGGATTGGGATGGGTCCGGTGGGTGGGTGGTTGTTCTCGCATTGGGTGCAAAATGTGTGTTCAAGTACGGGAACGCTGACATGCAGTTGGCCAAGACTGTGGTTGTCAACTCTGGGGACATTGTTGTATTGGAAGGGAGTAAGGTGCAGCACGGAATTTCTCACATATACGGGCCAACTCCGTCGTATTGGACTCTTCCGTCAACTCGGCGTGTAGCGATTCAGATGCGAGATCACCGAAAAGATGTACCTTGCTGGGATAAAGCTGGTTTGAAGAGCCAGACCAGGTATGAAACTGATCAGAATGAGTGTCAAGAACACCGCGCAAAGAGTGACTGAATCTCGCAGAGTATACGAAAATGGGAGCCAACTCGTCTAGAACAGGAAGCCATGAGAATACATAATACGGTCAGTGGAGGATAGATTACGGTTTTATCAACGAAGCGGAGAAAGCAAGCGCCTACTCTAGATATAACCATTACTGGGCACGGACTCAATCAAACTGTCCCGTCAACTCTGGGACACAGTGGGTATCTTGGAAGGTGGCTAGTAGGAATTTCTTACATATACGGGTCAACTCCATCGCTCTGGATTCGTCCATCAACTCGTCGTCTAGCAATTCAGATGCGAGGCCAACGAAAAGATGTGCCCAAATTGGAGGAAGCTGGTTTCAAGCAACGCCAGACCATCTACGACACTGGGCATGATGAGGTCGAAGAACATCGTGCAAAGAGTAATTGAATCGCGCCGAGTATGAAAGAGCTGAATCGACCGGTGCGGGAAAAACACAGGTACTAGGAAGGGTAGTCAAGAGAGAGAGAGCTGAGAAAGAGCCTACAGTATAGATGAGAATAGGAAATCACGATTTGCCAGATTACATCAAATGAGATGTAAGACACGGGACTCATTATTCTTTAGAGGTTATGGGGCTTGGCGAAGATCTTGGCAAAAAAGATCCAAACCATCACATCCTTCCTCTCCACACTTTCAACTTGTCTACAGTATTCCGCAAAGTTCATGTCTGTCGCTGTGATTGGAAGCTCAGGGGGTGGCACAGCTACGTTGGGACACACAGATGCTGGAGAACTGCTACGAACCATTCACCAGGAGCTCAAAAAGACCACCGAGTGTCATGGAATTGTCAAGGCCTTGTTCTGCTCACTCCAAGGAGGCAAGGGTTTTGATGGTGCCAATTCAGAGACAGACGTCGCAACGCTCTTCTCGGTTGATGGTGGTGATTGTCAGTTGCAAGTCGTTCAGACTGGTGTCTTGAAAGATGTGAACGAATCGTGTCGCAAACTTGACGTAGGACTGGCCACACAAATCCAGAGCGGTGAGATCCAGGGCCTCATTTGCATCTCCTGCAACATTGATATTCACGAAGCAACGTTACGAGCCGCAGCGGCGAAGAAGATTCCCGTTACTGGAAGTGGGGGCACCAGCTTATCTGCTGCCACATCCAAATATGGGATTCAACTGGTGGGGAATGCAGGGGGGTCGGTAGCCACGACATCCTATACGCGGGCAGTGTCGTACACACATGCTCTTGCAGTAGCGCGGAAGAGAGACTACCAACCATTCTCATCAAGTCAGCAGTCGTCGCCTCAGTGGACAAGCGTACTGAACGCCTGTCTACCGGCGTTTTGGGGAGTCGCGATTGCATGCCGAGGCATTGAGCTATCAGTTCCTCAATGGACCGATTCAACCTGGCTCGAGGGACATCTCCTTGCTCTTCTTCAGACTCAAGCACTCCCAACGGTTTGTTGCGTCGTCATGGCAACATCGCTCGCTCCTCAGCATGGGTCCACAGCTCTCATGGCTGCAGCTGTGGCGTCGGTGGTTTGTCAAAAGTCAATCTTGGGTGGCCTACTTGCAGGTTGGTTGGTAGCATCCTGTGTAGGCAGGGCGTTGTATCAATGTATAGTGTGGAACATTCCTGCCACCATGACGAACCTTGTTGTTGCTGGAGGTGTCGGATCTACGGTTGCAGTTCTGATATCCCCGTTCATTGAGTACTTGCAAATAGCGACAGAGTGGGTACGGTGGGGAGTTCACTTTCCCATGGATGGACGATATCCTGGTCTTGGGTTCGTTATTGGTGCACTCTTCTGCTGGGGTAGCAAGGTTGGGTACTACCACTCCATCTGTCTTCCAGTCATTTTGATCGAAATGGAACTCGGCGCTCCAAGTTTATGGGGTGCCGTCGATGAAGCAACGCTTGTCTTAGTTTCGGCTGGCATTTGCTGCGCCAACCTTGTGTGGAGCCAGGATCGAGGAGATGCCGAAACAAGAGCACTCTGTCGACGCGGATTGCGGATCAACCTACTATTTGGCGACTTTATCGAAGTTGCTTATCCCTTTATGGAAAAGAGCACCATCGTGAATGTGGCCGGCTACGTTGCAAGTGGGGTTGCGACTGAGCTGCTGACCGGAGACTCCAAGAGCGTCTTGAGCAGTGCCTACTTGCCTCTACCTGTTGCTATCTGGCTGTCAAGTGATTGGTCAAAAATATCACTTGTCTATGTTGCCGCCTTCTCTATCGCCTTCCTTGGCACCCTTATCAGCAACACAATCACCAATACAGCCACACCCAAAATAGGAAGCAAGGCTGAGTAGATGCTATTCTCTAGTGCCATTTACACGATTTATGAGACTGTCTGTCGAGTCCGTATGGCCGGTACCGCTAACCCTATTGAAGTTGCCATACCAGGTACTAGTACTGTTCTCTGCTGGAGTTTTGACAAAAATAGGATCAACGCGCGACTTGATGTCATTCTCCCTTCGTTACAGTCATCATTCCATCATAGAACCAGTGTTGAACCAGAATGGGTTTCCTGCTCTCTTTGCTTGTCCTCTTGGCAATTTTCCTCATAAGAGGTTCGTTCGCAATGATCTACGATGAGAGATGCATCGGCTGTATCGACGTTGATGTGTATTTCCATGTGGTCTCGTATGACAATGAGACGATCTACTTTAACAACCAAACAGAAACCATCGAGAGCATCGTCCCCATGATCCATGAGAATATGAGGATTGCCAACTACGAGCTCAACGAAACCCCGTTTGTGTTCAACTGGAAGAACTCTGACAAAATTCCTGTCTTATCCAACACGAACTGGACATTAACCATGTGTGAAAGGAGGTTTGAACTCAACTTCTGGAGCTTTCTCGGAGATAGCAAGTCAATCAATGTGTACCTTGGCCACAACATGTACTTCAACAGCAGTTCTGTTGGCTGTGCCTCATACCCAGCTTACGATTATAGTGGAGTTTGGATGGAGTTTGGAATTCTCCCACCGGGGGGAAACGGATTAACTCTTGCCCATGAGTTTGGTCATTGGCTGGGGTTGTTACACACTTTTACAAGCTTTGCGAACACAGGAAACGACAAGTGTCATCCATCAAACGCAGGGGATCTTGTAGATGATACCCCCATTCAGTTGGCCTTTGACCTTGATACTTACACCAACCAAACCAGTTGGGATTCTTGTCCTGATCAACCTGGCGAAGACGCCTTTTGGAACATAATGAACAAGGTATGCCGCCGACGAGTATGTTTTGGAGACAAAGCCTATCTTACCGAAGGGCAGATTCAACGAATGGTGAGTCAAATAATCTCTGAAAATTTCACGGACGTAGAAGTATGAACTCACATGCATGACATCTTTCACGATCTATAGTACCTGGTGTGGCTCTTCCATCGTCAACACAACGAAACTTGTGATGACGACCAGTTTCTTTTCGGTGCCGAATTTCCGACACAACGACTATACGATGAAGTTGTTATCTTTGATGAATTTGAAAATGAGGTGTATAATCTCAGGACGTCATATGTCATATTTCGTGGCTGGGAGAAAAGTGTTTCAATGAACATGTGTTTGCACCGCAACACAAGTTACTTTGTCGCATCGTATGATGGCTTGTTTGGTGATGTCCTAGATACTGTGTATTCTATCGACGGTCAAGTTGTCAAAACTGCTTCTGACCCCACACGTCTGGCCGGGCTCTTTCCAGTGCTAACATTGGAGAGAAATTCATCTTCACAAGGCAACGCTCTGTTGACGCATGAAACTTCATCGTCTGGTTGTAACTCAACGACTGAGGCTATGTTGGAGTTTGATGGTCTTGGAGGAATTGATGGTGTTTCAATCTACGATATGGCAGGACAAGGAAGAGCGCTGAGAAGGGACTTTTCCGTCTTTGAAGACAGAATAGAGTCGCAGTGCGTTCCAAGGAATGGACACTATGCTCTGCTCGTGTGCTTTCGAAATTCAGATTCTTCTAACTACACCGTGCTTGTCGACGGGTTTCCTCAAGCCACAGTGGATGGCCCATTTCACAATCCATTTGGTTTAATACCACGTTGCTTGCTGAACTTACTAACTCCGGAAATGCTTTCTGAGCCAACAAACGTTTTGTCCACATTACCATCTCATGTACCGAGTCACGCTCCCACAAGATCGATGGGCCCATCAGGATCTGAAGCTCCATCTCTTGGACCATCTCTGATAACAAGCAGCTTCCCCTCCGCAAGCTCGCACGTCCCCAGTCTAGGCCCTTCAACATCTGCCCCTACAGTTCCAGCAGTCTCTGAAACTCCGTCTCTGGTACCAATTCTGACAACAACCTTGCCATCCGCAAGCCCAGAACCGCCAGTGGCAGAGGACATTTTCGCACGGCCACAGTCGGATGAGTCGAATGCTCCTAGTAGTTCGGCTTCGGTTGTGCGGAATGGCCTTGTCGCGACCCTTGCTACCCTATATCATTTGTGCACCCAAATGTTGTAGTGGCTGCATTGTCAAAATACCAATTTTCGGTTGGCTCTCCTTTCGTTCTGGAGGCATTCTGTCATGAAGAGTATAGTCTCGCTCGTGGCATTTCTTGGATAGGAGCGGCTTATTTTGTCGAGGAACCAAGTATGGTCACACAATGTTGGTTGATGGTATCATAGCGCAGCTCTTGCCCAGACCATATTCACTACCCACCGCAAGCCGCATCGTAAAGGTCGTCAGACGCACTACCTAAACACCCCTGCTACAAATGACTTTGTTCCAGCACTTTGCTAGTATCTCACTGTGCTGCTTGATGTCCTCTCGCTATCTTCCCCGCACCTAACGCGCGATCTTTGGGTCTTTTCTCACCTCAACTGTCTGCCCGACCTTGCCGCTGCAAATCGCATCGTCAACCAAACTGTCGTTGGGCACAAAATTATAACTGCAAACCAGAGCTCCGTGCGCCTCATGTTTCATGACAGACTTTTTCAGTACATAAAACGACGTCTCCAAGAAATTGCGTTGATGGCGACAGCACGAAAGTGAAGAGTATGACCACGAACGGAGCACTCATTTTTGGTACTATGTTATGCTAGCTCAGAATGTAAACTCGTCTCCCTCCCGAGTCTTGCTCGTAGATGTTGTAGGCCGCGCTGTTATGTCGCTTGTTTTGCTCTTCTTAAGAAGAAATATTGGCGCGGGCCCACGAAATTAAAGCCGACAAGGCTGGTCCTCCTCCTGCCTCATTGTCGCCACTAGTTCCCGGACCAGGATTGGCGCTTTCCGCACTCACGTCTCCAACGATACGGGGAAAGGCCTCTCCAGACCACCAACCCCAAACGGGGCCACCAGAATGACCTCCTTCCGTGTCAATGTAGTTGCCAAGTACGTATCCGGTCTGCCCACTGGCAAAGCGAGTTCCGACAGATGTGATAGCCCCACTTCCCGAAAAAGTAGGCCTTTGTGTACCAGTAAGGCCACCAGGATATCCAATGTTCTGCCAGTAGTTACCGTTGTTCCAAGAAGAGCGGTAGGTGCGGTATCCCGTGTAGCCAGTGAGGTCTCCCATGTTGGTGTTCAGACGTACAATGGCGTAGTCAAATGCGGTCTCCTGATCGGATAAGCCGTTGCTACCGTCAACCTGAGTCCAAAACCAAATTCCCGTTGCCCAGGCGATACCAAAGGGCGCGTTGCCATTGTAGTAGGAAGGAGTGAAACTCATCCATCCAATGCCTCCACCGTTCAAGAAATTGACACAGTGAGTGGCAGTCAGCATGAGGTTGCGACCGACCATGGTACCGGTGCAAGTACCCGCCGCGGTACGGACACGACCGACGGTGCTCCATGGGTAGCTGGTGCTTTGGAAGACGTATCGAGTGTCAGCTGGGAAGACGTTGGTGGGGATGTCGTTTCCTTCTGCGAGGTTTGTCTGGGCGAAACTTTGAAGGAACTCTGGGTTGGCTGTGAAAGCAAGGTGTTCTGGGTGTTTTCCCATCCAATTCCTCCATGGCATACCGCTTGAAGAAGTTCTTATCGTCAAGCAGCTTGATGTCAAGAGACTCGCCTTCGATACCAGGAGGATCGTAGGTCCTGAGGTCGAACTTCTTCTTCACGACGAGAGCACCGGTCTCCTCATCGTACGAGAACTCAGCGTCCTTGTCCTCGATACGAAAGACCTCGATCATCTTCTCAGGAAGGTCCTTCGAGGCTGGACGGTTCTGTAGTTCCGATGCAAGCTCTTCGGTTGCAATGGGCTGCTTGACTCGCAAACCATCTTCCGCGTGGACGACGACTGTTCCGGTGAGGGTAAGAAGAAGGGTAATTGCTTTGCTTGTAACGCTGATCATGTTTAGTTTTGACTTTGTTTTGTGAGTTTGTTTCTTTTGAATTGAAGTAATGCGGACCACGGATGCCTGATCAGGTTGGTGAGGGTACAGTCGTGCACATGATTATTTTGTTTCACGTCACGTATTCAGGTGAGCAGTCTACTCGCAGAGGATGCAACTAGCTTCCTGTCACTACGTAGCATGTTTAGCTTCCCTGATCTTTTTCTGGACACCCCCGTGAATCAGTAATGTAGGCAGGTCGTGGCATCTAAACGGGTCCCTTGCTCAGGTTAGATGCGTACTCCGTCCAGAATATGTCAGGGTGGCTAGCTAGATCTCAATCTACTGTGTTGTACACTCCGTCTCGAGTAGTCCCGCTCTGGAGAGCCAGTACATACTATTAGATCACTCCTAATAACCCGAGCCCTTTTGGTCGAAAACAGATTTCAAAAATTTTGTGGCATACTACTCTTCAACACAAAAATGAGTAAGATGATGTCAACATCAGTAGGCGTTGTCCTCTTGCTTCTGGTGGCGTTGTCTCAATCTTTCAATGCAGAGGGAGCCTCTGTCAATGCTCCAGATGTCGTATATCCTCAGCATCGCAAGCGAGTATCATTTCTGAAGCGACAGAAGTACAGAAAGCAATTTGCTAGTGCCGACGATGCAGCTGTTTGGTGCCGCGGCGGAGATGATGCCTATCGTGAAGGAGCTTTGTTGTACAATGCTATTCTTGCTCAAGACGTGGATCAAGTCAAAGAGCTGATCGCATCGTCAGGAGGAAAGTATATCGCATCGCCTCTTGTGGTATCTACTTCCGAAGACGGTTGTCAGACATGCGTGACTACCCCCTTGCATCAGGCATGTTTTCGAGGCAACGTTGATGTTGCCAATATCTTGGTGGAAAGCGCTGAGACGAGCGATACTCTCAATTCAGCAGATCACAAGGACGGGGTTACACCACTGTTTCTTGCGGCTCGAGAAGGCCACGTGGAGATTGTCAAGGCATTGATTGCAAAAGGAGCAAATGTGAACGTCGGGGAGGACGAAGGATGGACTAGTCTCCATAGTGCATGCATGAATAACCACATTGCAGTTGTGAGAGAGCTTATTGCAGGTGGGGCACATGCCAATGTCGCAGAATTCGAACGAGGAATCACTCCCCTCTCGCTAGCTGTCGGCAACTCGGATCTACAAATTGTAAAGGAGCTGATTTCAAACGGTGGGGCTCTAGCGGATATGCCAGACAAGGGGGGAACAACTCCCCTCTTTCGAGCCGCCAATAAGGGTCGCCTTGATGTTGTGAGAGAACTCATTAAGAACGGAGGAGCAAACGTGAACTATGTTCATCCCGCTGAAAAAATGACTCTATTGTATTCTGCAGTCATCGATCAGGAGGTCGACATTGTCCGAGAGCTCATCAAGAACGGAGTAGACGTTGAAGCTACTTCTACTGATGGAAGCTGTACATCATTGCAGCTCGCTTGCCAGGAAAACTATCTCGAAATCGTTCGAGAGTTGCTGGACGCTGGCAAAGCCAACGTTAACGCCGTCGGTCTTGGGGAGAGAATCACTCCGCTCCACCTTGCCTCATTGAATGGACACGTGCGAGTTATTCAAGAGTTGTTGTCTCGCGGAGCTCAAATCAACTACCTGAGCAAAGATCTCAAGACACCCTTGTATTATGCCGTCGAATTTGGTCAACTCGAAGCCGTCAGAGCTTTGATTGCAAAGGGTGCTCAACTTGATAGTCCAGATGAAATGGGGAATAGCCCACTCGTCATTGCTTGTGTGAAGGACCATGTTGCGATTGCTCGCGAATTGATATCCGCGGGGTCAGATATAAATGCACTTCATGGGGTGAGTGGAGTAACACCTCTATATTTTGCTGCAATGAAAGGAAGCATCAAGTTAGTCCGACTGTTGATTGAAATGGGTGCCGATTGCAATCGTACTGGAGATGGCAGTGGGTTTACGGCTCTGCATGTTGCATGCCAGAATGGTCACATTGCTGTTGTAAGAGAGCTTCTTACCCGCGGGGCGAATCTAAACGCAACTGAGGTTTCCGGTGGATTGACCCCCTTGCATTTCGCGTCGCTCTATGGGAATGCAGAAGCGGTTGCTGAACTGATTCGTAACGGTGCAGATGTGAACACTCGGGGCGTTCGGGATGTTCAACCTCTCCACCTTGCCTGTCAGCTTGGTGATATAACAATCGCCAAGGCGTTGATTGAAGCTGGAGCTGACGTGACTGCTACAATGGTGGATGACGATGACGACGACGAGGGTAATGATGGAATCACAAAGTACGCAACACCAATCTCTATTGCACAGAAACACGAGCATCTTGCCGTTGTGGAGGAGCTCGTCAAGTCCATGAACCCTTCGTGAAAAAAATTGCAAATATATCAACATGAGTCACGTTTTCGGTTTTTCTCCAACACAATTCGCTGGTGATTACGGTGGCTACGTTACCTTTGTCAGGGCCAGCGAAGAAATTCGTCCAAGTTCAAAGTGGTTTCGGCATGTACAATTGGATAGTGCGTCTTTTTAAATGGACTTTGGGAGAAGTAGCACAAACAAAGTATTCCACAAGCATGCGGAGTCGTCGTGCAGCCAGGGTTAGCGTCTTCGTGCCTACGTCTCCCTCCTCTTGGCTGCAAATAGCGTAAGATCCCTCACGTAAAGGCATTATCATCATCGTCTCCTTCGTCACTGCTAGTTTACTTTCATCTGTGGTTAAAGTCCAGATGGATGCTCCCGGCGTGGTTCTGCATCGCCATCATCGTCATCGCCCCTGACCTCACGGGTGCTGGCTAACTACCGTGGCCGGCCTCAGAAGTGACAACAAGCTGTGGTCCCTGAGGTGGCTGGCTGACTGACTCGAACGTCATCACGACGGCGACGGTTGGGGTTGACGCTAACTGCCTTCGTTGTCCAAAATAATTGAGCCATGTACTGCCGCGCATTGTGACAACTAAAGCCACCATTCTGTTTTTTGGTCGTGTTTTGGAATCTGGAATCTGTCGGAACTCTTCCCTTGGCCGTCCATCCTTCATGCCGTGCGTATCCACTTCGTCAATCCCAAAGAAGCACAACATGAACATCATCCTCGACAAAGCATTGTGATTGAAGATCCTGATTGTTGTAACGTAACTGGACGCTTGTATGATGTTAACGACGGCTTGCCAATACGAAGCCACCTCTTTGAGGTGTCTGCTGTTGATATTTGTATGTTCTTGCGCTGTGGCTGCATTCCAGTCGCCCCTTCCAAACAGCCAAAGACCGTCGTTTTATATCGAGGCTGTTACGCAGAAGGATACCAACAGCAATGCTGGAGAGAACAACTCGGTTCTCACTCGACGGGAAGCGATCGGTGCATCTGTCGCTGCAACATTTGCCGTAACAGCATTGCCACCTCCCGCAATGGCAGCAGAGTCGTACCCCATCTCTGCCTCCTGGAAGGCAGTCGATGGTCTCAACTCGGTGGCCGACGAGATGGTAGCCTTTGATGCATCTGCCTACAGGGCCATGAAAGACGACCCCTCTCGTACCCCCAGGTTCGCGAAGGCACTTGAGCAACGTATAGGCGAAATCGGCTTGACAGGACAAGAACGGATTACCGTTCTTGACCTGGGAACCGGTCCCTTTGCACTATTTGCCATTGCTGCAGCAGAAGCTGGTGCTGACAAGGTCTATGCCATTGAAGCAAACGCTCAAGCTGCAACACTTGCTAGACAAACTGTCGCACGAACGGGTTATGCGAAGGTTATCACTATCGTTGAAGGCTTGTCGACGGACGTTCAGCTCCCCGAGCAGGTTGACATTTGCGTTGCTGAAATTGTGGGATCGATTGCTTCCGAAGAAGGTGCTTATGGGACTATTTACGACGCTCACCGATTCGTCAAGCAGCCCGAAGAGCCGCTCTCGTGGATTCCCAACCGTATTCAAACATACGCTGCGCCTGCTTCGTACACCTTGCACAATCTGTTTAGAGAAGGCTTTGACTGGTCCAAGCTCAATGGAGAACCTGTTCGATTCAACTGTCGCGACTATGGACTCTGCCTCATGGCAGAACCAGTGTTGGTGGAGGATTTCCAGTTTGCAGAGGCCAAAAAGAATAAGCCGTTCGTTGCACAGCCGGACTTGTCCTTTTCCCTCGACGGTAACCGATTGGCGGCCAACGAAGCTGACTTTTTGGGCGAGTTCAAGCGTGGGGAGGTGGAAGATGCAGAAGCATTGGCGAAAACTACCGCGCATAGTCTTTCGGGGATTGCCTTTTGGCCTCGACTTGTCCTGAACAATGATATCACGATCAACTCACGCAAGTATCCAGGTGGGGGACACCAAAGGAGTCACTGGCAGACTGTCTTGCCCATTATGGCAGACGCTCCGGTTGGACCAGTGAAGGGTGGAGACCAAGTGAAGGCAAAGCTAGCCTTTGATCTGCCCCGAAAGGTCGACAAGCCTCCAAGCTACAGCGTCACTGGGGAAGTAATCATTGCGTAATTTTGCTGCTGCTGCGAATTGAAATGCAGACTCGGATGTTTTCTGCTGGCTGGTCACTTTGCAAAAGGTAGGTCAGGAGTAACTAGACCAGGAATCGGACCTGTAGACCTAAAACGCAGCCCGATTTTACTCTCTTAAACTAGCTAGTTGCTTGTAGAGGAATACTCATCTCATGATTTGAATGCGCGCGAAGTAGGCACTCCTCTTGGATAGAAGCCCCCCATCTTTTGTACTTGTTAGCTTCGGTCCTGCCATCACGAAGTAGTGTGGAACCTTTCAAATCGTACTTGTATGTTACTGTATAACAACACGTGCTTCCCTGTGTTCTCGTGACCAACTCGTTGGTTAATCCCACGCCGTAAGGCTACCCGACTGGGTTGCCACATCAAAACAAGAAGGACGTCTCGGCAAAGTGATAGTGTATCGTGTTTAACAAAGAGCACTCCATCCCGCCGCACCGAGACATAGGATAAGTTCGAAAGTCAGAGAATGCAACAGAAATATTGTCTCAATCCTACTCAATTCGGTGTTCGTGGCAAGGACGAAGCACAAGAATCTAGCAAGGATGAAGCTGCATGGAAACTCAAATCCCAAGAAGCACCACCTCGTACGCACAAACCGTCCCTCCCCTGGTACGCCAATCATCGTATCAGATGTCGCCCTGATTTTTTGTCGAGTTAAGACACCGTTGCAACCTTTCGTGCCCAAATTTCAACACTGCCCAGAGCAAACAGCGACTCCATACAACTCAAGTTAGGGAATGCTAGACGACTGATACGGATGATGTTGGTCTGGCATACGTACGACTGATACGTACTTCCGCCGAGAGTGGTGCTAAAACCCACTCTTCAGCCGTCATAAATACCATTACATGTGCCTAAAACCTGAAGTCAAGAACCTGCTGCGACTGGTCTTGGGGGTTCTTTTTTCGTGCACCATTACATAGAGGGCTGTCACGACCAAGAACAAAGATCAGTCTTAAACCGCATTGCTGTTGAGACCGCTTTTTGTCCAACCTACTAAGAAACATGGTAAGACAACATACCAGGCACTCGGAGTACCTGTGAAGTGAGTACTCACAATAACCAAAACATAAATGATCTAACACAATCATCAGCCCCAACATGATCTCCCTCCACTCTCCTGTTGTCAAATTCCGCAAGCATTATCCTAAGAACAAGCCTCTCGGCGATGACTTCGAACCCAGTCCATACGACGTCATCTGCGGAAAAGGCAAGGCAGTCTTCTGGCATGAGGGCAATCAACGCTACCGTCAGTGTATCAACGACA